>PVKA01048064.1:0-13992 GCA_004027165.1 Ctenomys sociabilis
TTTCAAAAGACTGAACAAAAGTCCCTATTTATTTATATACCTTATCCTTAAGGTTTTTTCATTTTCTTCCTTGTTTTAAGTTCATATTTAACTAACTATTTATCTCTCCTCCCTCACCCCTTGTGTGTGTCTGTCTGTCTGTCTGTCTCTTCCCTTACCGCTTTAAAATGATTTACCTGTAACTCTTAAGTTTTTCTTTAAAGAAAAAATTTTAGTGTTTGCTCTTTCAGTCTATCTTTGTGTTCATGGCATATTTAGTTATATCCTTCTGTTCAGTGATTGTGTGGCTTTGATTCTTCAATCATTGCCCCACAGGATTTGTTCTTGTCTTTTTTCCCATCTTTCTTAGAAGAAAGTGAATTAATACAGTCATTTGTCATTAGCTGTTTGACATACAGAATAGAAGTAACTTACATATTTGTAATTTTTTTTTTGTCTTTTTTTGAGACAGAGTTTCACCTATGCAGGTAGGCTGGCTTTGAGCTTATGCTGGTCTCAGACTTGCCACAATCCTCCTGCTTCAGCTTCTTGAGTGCTGGGATTACAGGTGTACACCACTGTGTCTGGCCAATATATGTAATTTTAACCTCTAAATCAGTTATTATACTAAAAATTCAGCTCTTAAATTTTTCTCCTTATGAAGTAATTCATGCAAACATGAATCATGGAAATAAATTGAAAGTTAACAAAAAATGAATTATTTCTTGCAATGTTATTTTTTACAAAGTACTCTAAACTACAAAAGGATAACTGTTTTTGGTTATTAAGAATATAATCTAGAAAATATCCTCGTATCTATACAGTTAATTACAGATAAAGGAAATAACATTTTGGTATGTCTGTCATCTACGTCTAAGTAATTCTAAAACCTATGCTCTTTTTTTTTTTTTTTCCCCAAAGGAAAAAAGATACATTTAGCTCACAGTTTGTAAAGGTTCCAGTCTGTTATTAGCGGGCACCAAGGGAGAGTGACACATGGCAGAGGGACAACAGTTGATGGCAGCAGAAGACAGCAAAAGCACAAGGGGAACTTGTGTTCTTAATGTTAGATCTTGTAGGGCCAGGGAGATAGCTCAGCGGTCTAAACACCATCCCAGCCACTGAAACTGGATGTGGTGGTGCATGCCTATAATCCCAGCACTGGGCAGGCTAAGGCAGGAGAATCACTATGACTCTGAACTACAAAGTGAGACCCTGTATCCAATAAATAAATTAAATAATAATAATTATAATGTTAGATCATGTAGTAATGGTTAATATTATTTATCAAATTGGATACTTGTGATGCTTACAGCTTTTCTTTTCTTTCTTTTTTTAATGTCTAGAGTGCCCCAAAAGTGAACCTAACTGAGCTGTGGGCTGCTGCTCAGCAATCCAGGAAAAATGGTAAGCTGTTTGATTAAAAACTGCCTGTTCCTGTTCTATTTATTGATTTGAAGTTGTAGATATTTTTATGTGTAATTTACTTTCTTTTTATTGTCATAGAAGCCAAATACAGTACTGTGGAAACAGGAAATAAAACCTTGATTGACAACAGTGTTTCTGATAGTAAAAACAAAGATGTGGTTGAAACCCTTTTTAAAACATCAGTCAATGTCCAGGACTTTTCTCAATCTTCCTCTTCATCACCATCATCTGAACCAAAAGTAAGACCTTTTTTTAAATACTTTGCCCATGTTTTTAGACACATAGGATGGATGGCAAAGGTCCTAGAAAGAAATGACTCTAAGATCATAATAGAAAACAAGTATAACAGGAGAGATATATGTACAGAACTGAGATTTTTAAAAGTTGATGGAACTCTTGACAAAACAAAACAAAAAAGGGGGATAGGTTGAGAGTCACAGGAGCTAGGAAATTGATGAAATGTGTGTAGGTGGGCCTAGGCCTTGGTGCCTAAAGCAAACAGGCTACCTCTGTCCTGAGATAAACATCCTGTCCTGTTAAGGTCAGCTGTTCATCAGTAGGCAACCTTGTGTCACTTGTTACTAACTTTGCAAAAGTATAAATAAAGGACTGTTTCGTTATGAAGAAAAAACATATATATTTATATACAAGACAAGATACATTTACAGCTACTTTCATTGAGAAGAAAGGTTTGTACTAATATTGTTTATACAAGATATCATGTCTGCATCTTGTCCTCTGAATAACTACTAGGAAGACAATAACATGCAATATATTAATTATTATAACTGTCCTACTAACCCATTTTGAAATTGTTGCATTGCTATTTTCTCTTTTCTCATCAAAATGAATAAAAAAAAGAAAAGTTGATGGGAGTAAAAAGTTCTCTGCTGTGAAAGGAAAGAACTACAAAACTAAAAAAATAGCTAGAGGAATATAAAGCTGAGCTTGAAAGAGAAGACTCATTTACAAGACAAGAAAAGTTAAGACTTCCAAAAAAAAAAAGTTAAGACTTCATAATAAGATCGAGTAAGAGAGTCAAAATGAAATGTAAAAACAAGAGTTAAATAAGTAAAACTCCATTGTATGTTAGAAATTATATGCTTTTAAATGACCCATCATTGATTTTAGTGAAGAACTGAAAATGTAGTCTCTATTTTTCCTAAATGCAGTAAATGATGTCTTCTATTTAATCTGGCTTATCCTATATTCAGAGATAGTGCTCAATAATATGTTTTAGATCTTGTTGAGTTTATTATGAATTATTAACATTTGACTCATTTTTATGGTATCTAGTTTAACTTAATGCTTAATGTATCCTTATTTAACTAACATTATTTTTGGTGTATAATCTTAGTGACTGCCTTATGTCTTCTTGAGAGTAAAGAAAAAATGAGCATTGTATTTCATTGTTTCATGAATTAAAATCCCAAGTTCTATAATTGAGATAGTCTTCTACTTCCCAAGTCTGGGAAACCCAGGATCTCATGTGTGGTAGGAAAGCACTCTGCCATTGAGTACATCCAGCCCTAAGTAGGATTTTTAATCTATATCTATTACATGAGAAAATGATTTTTTATTTTTTATTTTATTTATTTATTCTTTTTGAGACAGGGTCTCACTATGCAGTTCAGATGGGTCTTCAGCTCACTTTGTAGCTCAGGCTGGCCTTGAACTCACAACAATCTTCCAGTCTCAGCTTCCCCAGTGCTGGGATTACAGGTATGCACCACCTTGCCCAGCTGAGAAAATAAATTTTAAACTACATTATATTTTTTACAGTGTAAAAAAATAGTGTCTTCATGTAATAAACATGCATATGTATACATCGAATAA
Organism: Ctenomys sociabilis; assembly: GCA_004027165.1. NCBI lineage: Eukaryota > Metazoa > Chordata > Mammalia > Rodentia > Ctenomyidae > Ctenomys > Ctenomys sociabilis. Next base: position 3,244 of record PVKA01048064.1, read on the forward strand.
ATAAAATCATGATTTTTCCCTAAAAAATCTACCTGCTTTCATAGAATCATAAAGAAGGAAAGCTTGCTAAAAGTATATAGGATTATCTCATAGGGCCGGCCAAAAAACTGGCGCAGTGGCCTAGTGTTTGATTCCCGGCCTGCCTGACTGCCTGTCTGCCTGCCATGCTGGCCCTGTCCCCAGGGGCACTGAGATCCAATTGAGATTGGGCGTGTTAGTGCTTGCCTATAATCTAAGCACTTGGGAGGCTGTAAGCAGGAGAACCACTACAAGTCAGATCTAGTACTGAGACCCTGAATACCCTGAAGCTATTCTCTTCCCATTGATGTCTATTAGTCTCACATTGTTCATCTTGGCATCGTCTTGCATGTGATGAATTATTTTTTCTTGCATCCTAGTTGTTTTAAGAGATCTTTTCTCACCTTTTCACTAGCTGCACTAGCATCTTCAAGATCTGAAACTCTGTCTTCACTTTCACTCAGACAATTTTGTGGGCTTGTGTTTGAGATTTTAAGTTCCTCTATATCTCTTTGACTCTGCTTCATACAATCTATTTCTTTCCTATATTTCTCGTCCAAGGAATCCATCAGTTTTCTAATCTCCTCTATTTATTTTATTAATGCCTTAATTCTTTTACTGCAAAGTTTTTTTCAAATTGGGTTTCCTCCATATGTTTCTGCATTTGATTCTTAATTTCAGATGCTATAATTTTAGGGATTTCTTTTTTTATTTCAGAATTAAATTCTGCTCTGAGTTCCTCTATACCTTTCTGTTCTTGCTTATTTACTTCTGAAGTTTTTTTTTTTGTTTTGTTTTGTTTTTGTTTTTTTTTTTGGCAGAGCCGGGGATTGAACTCAGGCCCCTGCGCTTGCCAGGGAAGTGCTTATTCCACTGAGCCATCTCCCCAGGCCTCCAATGCCATTAATCCATATAATTCAGCTGAATTAATGTCCTCAGCACTTGATTTGGGTGGGCATTGGGTTTCCCACATTTGCTTCTGTATTTGATTCTTTACTTCAGATACTATGTATTCAGATGTTTCTTTTTTTTAATTCCAGAAATAAATTCTGCTGTGATTTCCTCTATAACTTTCTGCTGTTGTTTTCTTATGACCAACTGACACTATTCGTACATTTCAGCAGAACTAGTGTCTTCTGCACCTGTTCCGAGTGGGCTTGAGGCCTGAGATTGCATTTGGCTCCTTGTTTTTATCATTTCTTATAGCTCTGACCTCTGACCTTTGATGTAGAATTTTGGTGCAGTTCTAACCTTAGCACCTAATGAAATTCATGAATTGATGTGCCAAGTTCTAGTTCATGTAGTTGTGCCTGGCTTGGGTGTGACTGCTGTATTCAGCTCCTTCCTGTTGCTGTCCTTGAAGGTGAGCCTGTTGTGCCCTTTTGACAAGATGATCTCCTGGATTAACTGCGTGGTTTTGACCCTAGTCTCACTGCAGGGACTTCAGCTGCAGAGTTTCACTCCACACCTGTATGCCAGGCCTGGGCTGGGTGTGGAGGTGCATGGAGGGTGGGCAGGAGAACACAGAAGCTCTCTCACACACTCACCAGGCCTGAGCTGGTCTACAGGGCTCCCAAAAGGGTGGTGGATGTTTTCACTCACAGGATAGGCTGTGCTAGGCCTGGAGTGGCAGGGCAGGGTGGGAGAACGCTGGGAAAGGTCTCCCTAGCACTTTGGGCATGGAAGTTCTCATTCACAAGGTGGGCTTTGCTGGTCTTGGGGCCAGGGAGATGGCTCAGTGGAATAAGCACTTCCCTGGTAAGCGCAAGGGCCTAAGTTCAACCCCTGGTTCTGAAAAATAATACATCCAACCCTTCCCTATAATACAAAAAAAAAAAAAAGAAAAGAAAAGATTATCTCGTAAAGATGTGTTTTCTTTTGGTTACTTCTGGCTGTCTCAAGTGCGGGTGTAATGTGGCTTGTGGGTCTGGGGATAGAACCACTATCCCCTGCACCTAACTGCATTTTCCCAAGCGGCACTGAACTATTGGGCAAGTCCCTTAATTTTTAAGTATTTCCAGCAATGAAGATATTTCATATTATTCTAAGGAAGCATTATTACATTCAGTATTAATAGGTTTTTGAGGTTTGTTTTTCCCATTTTGTTGCTTGAGATTAAGCCCTCACATGCTAGGCAAACACTGTCCTGCTTTGCTGCATCCCTGCCTCAATATTTATAATTATAAAACCTTCCACTTAAATTTTCTCATCTTATAACTCAGGAATCCTGTTAATAACTTTATCCTCATATTGTTGTAGGCACCTGAATTAGAAATATAGGCAATCAGATAGGGCCAGGCCCTCAAGGAGACAAGATGGAAGACAAGGTGACTTACACCTTGGAAGAGACAGACACTCCCTTATGGGCCACACTTCAAGACTTAAGACAAAAGAGGAAACAGCTACATACTTCCCTAGGGATGGGCATCAGGGATTGATATTCTCTAAATAAGTATCAGTCAACCTTGAAAGAGCCTGAATGAGTCACTAGCCCTTCCCCCAACAGGAAGAGACCCTGTCTGTGTCCTGTATTCATTTGCTTTCTACATGACCCCCTTCCCCATTTGATACTGGATTTAATCAATTTTACCTGAGCAATGGTGCTTGTGATCTCATTGGTTGGCTATAGTCTTGTCCCACCTCATGCCCATTTAAACAAGTTCCAATGTCTTCTCCATCTTAGACCCACCTCACCACATGGTTTTTCTCTATAAAAGTCCCTAAAAGAGACAACTTCCAGGGGACAACCTCCTGGGAGGGCCTCCTATCCCTCTCTCAGACAGATGCTTTCTTTCACTCAATAAATATATTCTGTTCATAACCTCTGTTCCTAAAATTCATTCTTCGGTTTTAGAGAACACGAACTCGTCCCAGGTACCTTTTAGGTTAGGAGATCAGTTCTTTTTCCCTCTGTCATTTGGAGGTTTCCCTGTATCAATATGAATATTGGGTCCTGATTGATAAGAATTAGAACAGTATTTGAAAAGTATTTGAAGATATACATCTTCAACTTTGATATGATGGCTGTTTTATACTAGGTTCTTCTATTTATTTATTTAGGCTTTTTGAGACATGGTCTCACTGTGTAGTTCATGTTGGCTTCAAACTCACAGCAGTCCTACTTCAGTGCTGGGATTATATTCAAGCACCACCATGACTGGCTATTTTTTGTTTTTTTTTTTAAACAATGTCTTGCTATGTAGTGCAGGCTGGCCTTGAACACACTAAGTAGCTCAGACAGGCCTCAAATCACATTAATCTTCATGTCTCAGCCAGTCAATGCTAGGATTACCAGCATGCACCATCAGACCCTACAACCTTTCTTTGACTTTTTAACTATAATCCCATATGGTATGAATAGAAAAATTGGAACTATTGGTACATGCTATTTAAAGGAAGTAGGAATTTTAAAATAGGGTTTTACATTTCTGTCTTACTGGTATTTAAAAACACTTGTGTATAAACACATCACTTTTCTTCTACAATGTAAAACATTTTTCCTATTTGAAATGGGATCTTATTATGTTCTCCAAGCAGGCTTCAATCTCCTGGGCTAAAATGATCATCAGAACTCAGTCTCCCAAGTAGCTAAGTGGACACAGGTGGACATCACCATGCTTAGGTTACATTTAAAACTTACAAAATTTTCCTTTAAATAGGAATCTTAAGAGTTGCAAAATCTTAAGTTGGTGTTTTAGAATCAAATCTTTTTTTTGTTTGCTTTATGTGTAGATCAGTTAAAAATCTTTATTGATCAGTAGATGCATTTTTAAATTAATTTTTACAGACTTTTTTTTTTCTTTTGCGGAACCAGGGATTGCACTCAGGCCCTGTGCTTACCAGGGAAGCACTTATTCCACTGAGCTATCTCGCTGGCCCCCTAAATTAATTTCTTAAACATGCCATACATTATATCACAGTGATAATTTGCCACAAAATTCTATTACTGTCACCAGGAGTCTAAGATATGTCTGAGAATTTATAAACCTTCAGGAAATAGAACAGGAAAACCCCAAATACAAAGCAAATGGGAAGCTGGCATTGTCTTTGTCCCTTACTGATGTCTTTTTCTTTGTCCAGTCACAGTAGTTAGTTATGAGTGCCCTAGTGCATGGTGAGTGTTTATTTTGATGTTGCTCTAATATTTTAAGTATTTCAGAATGTAATGAAAAGGAACTTCTTGTAGAGAAGGACTTCAGGCTTGCATTCCTGCACAGAGCCAAGAAAGTGACTTTCTGTTCTGATGGATTTTATTAGAGTGATGAGCAGATGATAAGCACCATTAAACTGTTCTGAGTCTAAACTTGGAAGAAAACATTTAATTAAAAGTTAATGAAATTAGGTAGAATAAATCTCTGTTTTAGAATAACAAAGTGACCTCATGTACTGTCACACTGCAAAGTGATGTTAGCTGTTACACAGACTCGCACAGCTTTTGCCCATGGGACAGATAAGCACACTTCACACAGATACAAATGCAGTTTCTAATTCTGTGGGGTCTCACTCGATTTGTCCTGTAGAGCAAGGCAGTTCAGCTGGGCTTAGCCTTACACTTGCTGCCAATGCCATGCCTAGATCTGCAGCCCTATGGTAAGCAGGCTGGGGATGGATGGTCGTGTGATTTCTTACTAAGTTTTTTGCTTTTTTTTTTTCGCTGAACCAGGGATTGAACTCAGGCCCTTGAACTTGCCAGGCAAGCACTTATTCTACTGAGCTATCTCCCTGGCCCTAGAATAAAATCTTATTATTAAATTTTGAAATTCATATGAGTATAATATCTCATAAATATATTTGCATATATTAACAGTTTATATCATTGAAACAAATATTGATACATATAATTGAGAGTATTGAATCTTCTGGATTCCATACCCCCCCCTTCTTTTTCATATGATGAATTTCAGAGTTCTATATAGGTTAGCATTCCTACATCAGTTTGCTGAATTTTACACTTATCTTCTGGAGCCCATGTGCTTTACTGAGTAGGGTCATGTGTTCCTACTCCTACCTATAATGTGTTTACTCAGCCCAGTGGCCCTCAAATTTGATGTTCCACCCTTAAGACATTAACTTTGTTTTTATGTATTTGATACAGGGTCTCACTGTGCTGCTCAGGGACTTGTAGTAATCCTCCTGTTTTCAGCTTCCTCAGCCCTGGGATTAAAGGCATGTGCCACCACACCCAAAAACCTTGACTTATCCTTTCCCTGATTATACTAAATGGCTCTGAATCTCTGAGCTGGGAAAACCCTGGCCCCTAGCCATCCTTCTAATCATGCAAACTTTCACATTCTGTATTTTCTGCTCACGATTTTTCATATCTGGATTCATTTTCTCATCAGTCACTTAGAAAGAGTACTTTTCTACTCCTCTTTCCCCTATTATGCTCATCCTTCATACACTGTTGGCAAGAATATTCAGCTCCCCATTACACAATTTCACATTCTGTCCTGAGATGAGTCTTGTGTGGTTATCTGTCCATGCCATTGCAGGAACTGTAGGCAGCCCTCTTGTTCTGTGTGGTTTCATGGCTCACCTTTTTGTTTATGCTGCCCTGTCTGGAATGCACATGATGCCCTTCCTGTGTACTTTTTGCCCCTTTCAAAATAGGACCCTAGGTTTATGGCTTGTCCTGAGCTTCCCAGGTAAAACCCACTATTCTCACATTTGACCCCTGACTTTGGACCCCACTTGTTGAACCAATGAAGTACACTTCTCTTTTTGTTTTCATATACAGTAGCTCTGCATTTGCTTGCCTGTAGAGCAGAATGTGCTTTCATTCTGCTTCTCCCAGAGTAATCCCTATGGCTTGATAGATTCTCCTATGATTGTTTCTATTTTACTGACAGGCTGCGTGGGTGAGAAAATGTGCATTTATGTGTTGTTCTTTTTTATAGGAAAAAGCAACTGGGCCAGCAATTGGAAGAGAAGAAAATGGTACTTTTGTTACTGAAAATGCTTCACAAGAGCAAACAAATGACAATATGACTAATGTTGATAAAGAGCAGAAAAATTATAAAAGTGGTAAGTTAGTAAATAGTGGCAAATTTGTTATTTATATATTATTTTTATTTTTTTTATTTTTTTTTTATTTTTGCAGAACAGGGGATTGAATTCAGGCTCTTGCACTTGCCAAGGAAGCGCTTATTCTACCTAGCCATCTCCCCAGCCCCTATATACTGTTATTATTAAGAGTGTATAGATCTGATCATTAGTATCAATTTCTTCCACCAGCTTCTTTCTAAAACTGCTTCAAACCTCTGAAATTCTTTGCACTTCTACTTTTATCTTACTGAAATAATTCATGAATGCAGATAGATTTATATATATATATGTAAAATTCACAGCAGTGAATATTCTCATTAATGTGTCTGTGACTACATTTTATAGATATGATGTTTGCACTGGGATTAGGAGAAGATGATGAATCACCTTGGGATTCTGAGGTACTGTCTATTATTTATAGTTTTGAAATAAGCATTGATTGAGGTTATAAAGGGGGACAATTTGACTTTACTTTTTTACCTCCTCATTCTTCACATATTTTTAACCCATAGTTAATAACCTTCTGGACACATTAGGACTTTAGTGAGACTATCTTGAAAAGTAAAAAGCACTGGGGTTGTAGCTCAGTACAAAGGCATTGGCTTTAATCCCCTATGCTACTGATGGAATGAATGGATAAGTGAATGAATGAATGAAGTACTAAGTATATTACTGCTACATATATAGGATTCATTTCATGAAGCCAGTGCAGTTAAAAGCTAAGACTTAGATGTTGGTTTAGATTCTGAAATTAAGTTGATCTAAAAACTAAAGACTTGTTCCAGGTGAGCCTATGGCCAGTGAATAAAAGTTCTGTTGAAGAGAAAAATGTTTGGATCATAAATTTTACACCTTGTAACTTGAGAAGATAATGAGTGGGTATTGATAGTGTAAGTATATTTGGATTGCCAGGTAGAGATCTACAAGGAGCCATTCATTAGAAGAAAGGACTTAAGGAGGTACAAACACATGGGCTTATAATCGGTTTGGTTTTATAGTATTTTAAAAGCAAAAACCAATTTTGAATTAGAATGCATTGAGTGACTTTGTAGTGACATGTTTGTGGTGACAAAAGAATAAATAACGAGCCTGAGCTATGTAGCAAGAACTGTACCAAATACATAAATTAAAAAAAAAATACTACAGCCCCGCCCCAAAAATGTATAAATAATGGCAACTTACTTTAAAGTGACTGTGTGGGAAGTGTCTTGTCTCTTAAGCCTAAGCAGCTCCTGCATCATGTTACCAGCACAGTAGTTGAAGTCGCAAGACAGGTTAATATTGTGCCATTTAGTAACTATTGAATGTTGGAAAAAATAGTTTTAACTATTTAGTAAGGTCACTTTTGGTGACCTTAAGGATGGCACATTATCTACCTCTTAGATATTTTTAATGAACAAATGAGGTAAAAAATGTGAAAGTACTTTGAAAACTGTAAAATGTGCATATAAATATAAGACAGAATGATTTTAGTGGGTTGGCAGTCACTGAATAAATATTGAATGTTTTTCCCTAAACTCGAGGACAACAAAATAGTAACAAGAAAAAAACAAGAAATTTGGGAGGGGTATGTAGATTGCTAATTTGGAAATGGTAAGTTAGTAAACTGTTAATGGAGATATCCCCTAGAAATATACTAGCTTGGTGCCTGAGGCTTCCCTGATGAGATTTTAAATGTTTTGACCTTGAATAAATCTCTATTTTGAGTACCTACTCTGTGCTAGGTAGTTAGACACTAAATGTATTGGATGATGGCTTATGCTATAGTGATGGAACAGGAAAAATGGCACTTATTTTTTCAGTACAGTAGTCCTGGGGCTGGGGAGATGGCTCAGTGGAATAAGTGCTTTCCTGGCAAGTACAAGGGCCTGAGTTCAATCCCGGGTTCTGCCAAAAAAAAAAAAAAAAAAAAAAAAAGACAGTAGTCCCTCAATATTTTGTGGTTCTACATCTACAGACTCACAGTTTTGCAGGTTTTCGAGAAATAATCTACATTATTGCAGATTTTTTGCTAAACTGTTGCAGGATTTTGTGGTAGTGTATACATATATGTTTGGTATTTATGATTTTAACGACCTTTGCCTAAAAATTTTTAAAATATATAAAATATGTTAAAATGTTAATTCTAACATAATAAAAGAATATTAAATCAAAATAAAATACACTTTACATTGTGTATTTCTTTAGCAGATGAATACATACAGTACTGTTCAGTATGTGTATATTGTTAAAATTATATAGGTTTATGAGTTTAGAAAATGATTAAGCATATTAGAAGTGTTTTTAAAATTTGGGAAAAGTTATATCGCTACTTGGCTGATTTTCACTCATTGCAAGGGTGTCTGGAATGTAGCCTCCACAATAAGTGAGGGATCATGGTAGTTGGAATTGAACTTATGGTGTTCACACTGTGCTACATCTCTAGCCCTTGTTAATTTTGAGACAGGGTCTTGCTAAGTCACCTCTTAGATATACTTAATAAACATTGCCCAGACTGGGCTTGAATATGTGATTGTCATGCCTCAGCCTCCTGGAATGTTGGAATTACAATTGCATGCTGCCATGCATGGATAGGTTAGAGAATTTTGAGAGGGTCTGAGGTCAGGGTGGGAACGAGAGTGAAATTCTGCTAATTTAAGAGTGAAAAGGAGCCAGCCATTGAAAATCTAGAACATTCTGAACAGACAACAGAGAGCCCATAAGCCTATCTGTCCATCATAGTAACACCCTATGGAGACCAGGAAGCAGAAAGTACAACTTTCATGTTAATCATTTGTAGTTTTATAACAGAGAAAACAGATGTACAATAAATACCTGGCGCAAAATAGATAAAATTTAATAGATAAAAGTTTTTATTCTGGTGCTCTTTTTTCAAGTTTTTAAATTCTTTTTGAAGTTCTTTTTTTTTAATTTTAGGACAGGGTGTACAGGATCTCACTGTGAAGATCGGACTCATAGGGATCCTTCTGTTTACAGCCTCCCAAGTGCTGGGATTACAGGCACAGGCCACCACACCCAGTCTCAATCACCAGCACTATAGGCCTAGGGTTTGAACTCCTGGCCCCTGCCTTAGCAGGTGCTTTAATCCGCTGAGCTATTTGGCTGGCCCTTGAAGTTCTTTCTTAATTGGAAAACAGTTGTATACAGTGTCTAATATTTCTGTGCTGTTACTTGAATATAGTAAAATTATTAGTATATTTTTTATTTTTAGCTTTTTTTTTCTATCAGTATATAAACCCCCAAAAGTGTTTTTTTCTTTTTTGTACTTTTGAGACAGGGTCTCACTATGCAGTTCAGTCTGGCCTTAAGCTCACTTTGTAGCTCAGGTTGGTCTCGAACTCACAACAATCCTCCTGCCTCAGCCTCCCAAGTGCTGGGATCAAAATGGTTTTTTTCTAAGCCCTCATTTACATAAATGAAGTAGCTTCCACATGTGGTTTGTACTCAACATGACATCTGAAGTTTCTTAGCTTGCTGGGTATTTCAACACTAAATGACTTCTGTGATTAGAAATATTGAATGCTGAATTATAGCAAATATATTTATCAGAGTTGTTTAATCAAGGAAAGGACAAGGATAGCAGGATGTAAAAGGATCAGAGATGACCAAGAAACGATAATACAGGTACCAGTTCCCCAAAAACAAACGTAATTATTATATGTCACAAATATATATTCATAAAAACAACTTACAGTTTGACATTATTTCAGTTAAGTCTCTAGTTTTTTTTTTTTTTTTTTTTTTGGCTTTTTGAGACAGGGTCTCACTATGCAGTTCAGGCTGGCCTTAAGCTCACTTTGTAGCTCAGGCTGGTCTTGAACTCACAACAATCCTCCTGCCTCAGCCTCCCGAGTGCTGGGATTAAAGGCATGCGCCACCACGCCCGGCTCTAGTTTTTTTTCAATGCTATCCTTGTTGGACAATTCAAAGTAGAGTTAGGTATTCTGAATCTAAATATGCATATCAGACAAAATTTTATCTATGAATCCCTCCTATGGCTTTCCGTACTTGCTTTAAAAAGTCAATACCAGGACCGGGGAGATGGCTCAGTGGAATAAGTGCTTCCCTGGCAAGTACAAGGTTCCACCAAAAAAAATAAAAATAAAGTCATCACCTATGTGGGGCTAGAAAGTGGGTTTGACATAGTTTTATGAGATTTTTTTTAATACATGCTTCTCATTGTTACATCTAATTGCTTAAGATAGAAAAATGAGATAACATCTTAGAAAATGATTAGGAAAGGGCTGGCAAGATAGTTCCGTGGACTAAGTGCCTGCTTAGGCAAGCTCAGGGACTGGGATTTGATCCCCAACACCACATGCCATGCCAGCCCCACCACTGGGGACACTGATCTGGCCATCAAGACTGGTCATGGTGGCACACACCTGTAATCCCAGTGCTGGGGAAGCTAAAAACGGGGATCACTACAAGTCTGAGCTGCATACTAAGACCTAGTCGCAAATACATTAAAAAAAAGAAAATGATTAGGAAATCTTTATTCAACTCATTATTGTTATACTAATTTTAACAGAGTATCTCTGAGAATCTTCCACAGAAGTCTGTTGATCATTTATCTGGGGCTGCAGATGAAAGAGGAAAACATGCTGGCAGTAGACAAATAGAAGGTAAGAAATATATATGTGTGTGTGTGTGTGTGTGTGTGTGTGTGTGTGTGTGTGTAGTTTT
>PVKA01048065.1:0-13993 GCA_004027165.1 Ctenomys sociabilis
CCTAATGGGCTGTTTGATACTTTAAAGTAATTGTCCACATCCTAAAATGTGGGAAACTCATGGGAAGAGATAAGTAACTACAAAAATGGATTGGCTAGTGGAAGAAGCTTGGAAATCACTACCTTTTCTTTTTCTTTTTTTGCAGTAGGGTCTTGATCAGTCACCATGTTGTTCATTGTAGAGTTGAACTTGTGATCCTTCTGCTTCAAAAACCTCCTAGAATGCTGGGATTATAGGTGTGTACCACCGTGATTGGCTCTTTAAATTAATTTTAAACAAACTTCATAAAATGCAAAAGTTTAGACTGCACAAAATCCTTTCTGGTCTTTTTGTTCCATCACAAATTATTTTCTTTGCATATGCGATTCTGACTATCAGACATGACACTGGCGATTATTATTTACCGTGGAAGTATGATAGGCCTCCTCATTAGAAATAATGTAGATTTATTAGTTTGTGCTTTATAGAGGGAACCTGTTCATTTTAGCGCCTTAAGTTTGCTCCAGAGGTTTTATTCCATTTCTCAATACTGCAACTTGCTTGATGTATTATTTGTTGCGTTGGCTATTGGTTAATACCTATATCCTTTCTTCAAGAGAGCTTTGGCAATACTAGGCAAGGATTCTTGTCATTGCAGTATGTGGTATTAAGTGACCATACAAAGACAATGTGAGCTCAGTGTTTAATTGTTCATTGTCCTCTTCAAGCCCTCACTATAGAACTTATGAAAAGCATCTGGAAAGCTGGTTAAACTGACTATTATCTGGACTTGCAGTGTTGATTTTGCTGTTGGTGTTTCCTAAGTTCATTAAGACTTTCCTTAGGGCTGGTGAGATAGCTCAGTGGACTGCTTTGGCAATCGCAAGGACCAGGGTTTGATCTCTAGTCCCACATACTGCCCTGGCCCCGCCCCCAGGGCACATTGAGCTGGGAGTGTTCAAGCAGACCTGTAATTCCAGTGCTGAGGAGGCTGAAAACAGGAGGATCACTACAAGTGAGCTTCGTAGTCAGACTCTGTACCAAATATATAAATGGAAGAAAAAAAAGGCTCTTTCCTTAATGAATTACTAGTTCCTGTGTTCTTTGAAAGGAATTTGATGAGAAATAGGAACAAAACTTTTCTTATGGAAAATTTTTGTTTGTAGGAAAGAGTACTGGTATAGAAATGAATGAGGATGCAGACTGGTCTTTAAATTAGTGCTGAACATGTCATGGGCCATAATTGTATGTTTTACTGCCAGGAGGCTTGTATAACTTGTGGTACAAACAGATCTAATCACATTTATCAGTTTTTACTGATGAAATTAACAAAAAGCTGCCTGGTGGGATAGTCATGCAAGTATCACTAGTGATTTAAGGCTGGCAGGAATGTGTTAATTAGTTAGTTGCTGTTGTCTTTGGTGGCCTGGTACAGATCTTTTACTGTGCAAAAATGAATCCAGAATTTTCATACGTTGTGCTAAGTTTATCTCTAGTTATTTCCAGTTTATCCAGAGTATTGGTGGATACTGAATAAAGTTGTAGCATGAATGAAAAATTTTGTAATGACATTTGACTAGAATGTGTGAGACAAATAGAAGATAAATTAATATTCTCAGATATACTAGAAATCAGAGTACTTTAGAAGACTGTACCATAATTTGATGGTGAGAAAAGGTAGCCCTTGAAGTAAATTAAGGATGATTAGGGAATAAGTCAGTGGCTTCAAATATTTATTTTGAGTGCATATTTAGATGAAAGACAAGTTGGCTGCCTTATTGAGAGTATAGAGAAACAGCCTGGTGTGGTGGTGCATGCCTGTAATCCTTGCACTCAGGAGACTGAGGTAGGAGGATCGCTTGAATTTGGGCTATATAAGGGAATTCAAGGTCAGCCCATACACATAGTGAGACACTGTCTCACAACAAAAACCAGAGAAGCATCTCTTGCATTGCTACAAAGTTATAGAAGTTGACAAGCAGGATACTACATTTATATGTAAAATACAGAATTAGAAAATGAGTCAGTGGGTCAATGGGACTGGGAGATAGCTCAGTGGAGTGTTTGCTTGGCAAACATAAGATCTTGAGTTTGATTCCTGGTACCACCCAAAAAAAAGAAAATGAGTCAGTACATGTTAGAGAAGTTTAGCAACATCAACCTTGAGAATAATTTTAAGAAATGTCAGGATAGTATATCATATTTAACATCTTGTATGTGTCAAGCCAAATGATGGGTATTAGGGAGATGAAGGGGATCTATATTTTATGTAGAACAAATTCTGTGCTCTGAAGATTCACAAACCAAGGAAACACATACAGTGTAAATATTTAAATTTAAAAATTACTATGGTAAAAGACATTCTCATTCTCCCCCACTATATTCCTCCTTCCTTCAAATACACTTATCCCATTTTTCCTGTCACGTTATGAAGCAGTTTCAGAAGTCCTTTTTTTTTTTTGGTGGAACCGGGAATTGAACTCAGACCCTTGCCAGATTTTGTTTCCTGATCAGTTGTCAATTTGTGTCTTTTGGGGAGCTGTAGGAAGTAATTACTGAAAGGTATGACTTTATTCCCATCATTGCATTATTTTCCTGTTATTGATTCTTTTTTTCCCTTCTGCTTAACTGCTCGTCCTGCCTAGTGTATTCATTCTGTTAGATGTTTTGGTATTGTTTGCTTTATTGTGTCTTCATAGGACATCCTTGAAAATTTTGGTTTGGTGGTCATGAATTTTTAAGGTTCTCTTGTCATGAAAATGAAAAAGAAAAGACAAGCACAAATGTTAGCAAAGTTTTGTTGAAGGTAGAAAAAGAAACAGGCTCTGCAGGTGAGTTTGAGCCAAGTAAAAGTAGGAAAAATATTACACCCTTATAGCATAAGGGTGGGCCACCATACAGAAAGGCAAAAGGACAGTCCACTTTGAATTTTTAAAAAAACTCAGTATGGATTATCCTTTTTTGTGTCACCTACTCCTCAAGTTGATGCCAGCTCTAGGCCTGCCTATTGAAAACCTACTCACGTCCATGTGAGGGCTTGAGCCCCATGTACAGGGCTCTAGGAGCTGTCCTGTTGATGTGACCTGGGATTTTGTAATTAACAGGTTATGCCTATTTTTCCAGCCAGCTTTACCATGCCCTAATCTCTTTTCTCATTTCTCCTGAGAGACATATCCTTGTAATTCTTTATGAATTGCTGAGGGAGTTGAGATGTCCATCTTTATATAGCTATTTCCTGCCGAAAGGGGTTGTAAGCCCTGTCTTCTAGGAAGTATGTGCTCTTCAACTACCTTGGGGTATTGTGACTGGACTGAAGAAAAGAAACCTGAGGATTATGAGGGGGAAGTTGAAGGGAGTTCCTAATGTGGCGGTTGACTTCAGCAGATGGGAGAAGTCTATACCCTCTTAGAGAAAGAATCTATGAACAAGATCATCAAAGATATCTCTTTCTTGAGGACTACCCTAAATACTTTAGTTTCTGGACTTTTCTTTTCTTTCTTTCTTTTTTTTTTTTGAGAGAGGGTCTCACTATGCAGTTCAGGCTGGCCTTAAGTTCACGTTGTAGCTCAGGCTGGTCTCGAACTCACAACAATCCTCCTGCCTCAGCCTCCCGAGTGCTGGGATTATAGGCATGCGCCACCACGCCTGGCTGGACTTTTCTTGTGATAAAGGGTCATAAAAGCCTGAATATAAGGGATTTCATACCTTTTATGTTTGAAGCAGAAACAATTAACTGGAAATTATTCCCATTAATGGCCCATCCTATATGTATGTCTCATCATATCCTAGCTCATATTGAACTCAAACTGTATTTCAGTACTTGATAGGCTATTATTCCTTTTTAAATTGGCAGAACCAAGACTTTTGCACTGGTCAAGGGTTTGAAGTAGGTAAAATCTATGTATGCACTGTGAATCGTAAATTTCCTATGGGTTGTCTTGAGACCTATTCTCCTGACTATTGCCAAGATATGTTCCTAGATTTTGGAGTGTTGGAGTCTCCTTCTAGAGGTGGTTTCTAGGCTTTTTCAGTCTTGAGCAAAGAATTGGTTGAGACAGGCACAAATAGTAGCAAAGTTTTATTAAAGGTAGGAAGGAAACAGGTTCTACAGACAAATTTGGGCTAAGTAAAATAGGAAAAGAAGTAAGTATACCTTACAGCTTGAGGGTGAGCTACCATACAAGAAGAAACACAGTGACCTATTTGTTATTTTGAGACAAGGTCTTGATACTCATTTCAGACTGGCATTGAATACATTGTGGGGGGCCACCATACTGTTTTTGTTACTGTGGTTTTGTAGGATAATTTAAAATTAGAAATTATGATGCCTGTAGACTGGCTTTCCCCTATTTGAATATTTGTAGATATAAACAGTCATTGTCATAATTGGTTTTATTTTTGTGATTTTGAGGTAGGATCTCATTGTGTATAATAATGCAGACTGGTCTTGAACTCACTACATAGCATAGGCTTACCTTGAACTTGTGGTGGTCTTTCTGCCTCAGCAGTGTGAGTGCTGGGATTACAGGTGTGCATCACCTCACAATCAATTTTAGAGCTCATTTTTATTTTTATTTTACTTTTTGTCTTTTTGAGACAGGGTCTCACTGCACTGGCTGGCCTTGAACTCACTTTATAGCCCATGCTGGTTTCGAACTTGCAACGATCCTCTTTCCTCAGCCTTCTGAGTATTAGGATAGAACTTATTTTTTGAGATAGGTTCATGTTATGTAGCACAGGCTGGTCTTTCTTTTCTTCTTTTGAGGTGAAATCACTTCATTGGGAGGCTTGGAAGTACAGGGAGAAGCTACCAAAAAGAGGCATCACATGAGATCTGACATCCCCAGCATGGCTGGATCTCTCTGGGTCTGCCATCGCCAAGAGCCACAAGCTGGTCTTGAACTCACAATTTTCTTGCCTTTCAGGCTCCTGGATGCTGAGATTACAGATTTGTTGCATCATGACTGACTGATATGTACTCTTTTGTGATTGGCCTCTTTCACATTAAAATTATTCCATTCTTTTTATGGGGATGAATACATGGCTAGGAACCTACCCCTTTTATAAAAATTATCTCGGTGTTTTGCTAAATTGCTTAGGTTGCAGTCTTCCTGCCTCAGCTTCTCAGAATGCAGGTATTATTGGAGTGGATTTTGAAACTGTTTATGCCATTGAACTCAGCTTTCTTGATATCTTTATTGAAAGGTTTATGATTATTTTAGAAATTTGTCTTCATTATAACAAAAATATAGTGAACTAATATTCTCATTCTCTATCCCTGTCTCTTTCTGTCTCATTTTTTATTTTGAGATGGTTTTGCAAAGTAGTCCAGACTGACCTTGAACTCAGTATGTAGCCCAGGTTGGCTCGGAGCCAAGAATCCTTCGGCCTCATTTCCAGAGTGCTGAGTTTACTGTTGTGCACTAACATGCTTGTTTCCGCTTATTTCTTATACCAAAAAAACAAGATTCTGATTAGAAGAAAAAGCCTATTTTCTATGGGGAACAGCAGAGCATACCTCTGATATCAGCTACTTGGGTGGCTGCGACAGGAAAATGTGAATTCATTGCCAATATGGGCTATTTTGTAAGATCCTTTCAAAAAATAGAACAACAATAACAAAAACTGTTTATTATATGAAACCCTTACCATGATTTCCTTCTCCTCCTCCTCTTTCTCCTACTTTTCTTCCTTTTCCACCTCTTCTTTCTCCTCTATTCTCTTTCAAGTACTGAGGATTGAACCCAGGGCCTTTGCACTGAGTTACATCATTTGCTCTTTTACTTTCTAATTTTTTTGAGACAAGATCTCATTATATGGTGCAGGCTGGCCTTGAACTTGCTTGTATAGCCAGGCTGGCATCAATTTCACAGTGATCCTTTTGCCCCACCCTCTGAAGTGCTGGGATTATAAGTGTGGGATACTACACTCAGCCTACTTTTTAATATTTAGAGACATAGTTTTGCTAAATTGTCCAGTTTGGGCTTGAATTGACAGTCCTCCTGCCTCAACCTCCTATAGTGCTGGGATTGTTGGTGAGTGCTGCCACACTCCCTGAATATCTTTTTTTTTTTTTTTTGACGGAACTGGGGATTGAACTCAGGCCCTTGCGCTTGCCAGGGAAGTGCTTATTCCACTGAGCCATCTCCCCGGCCCCTAAGATCTTATTTCTTGACATTGTTTTAACATGGTAATTAAAATGACATTCTTTTTTTTTTTGGCAGAACCAGGGATTGAACTCAAGTCCTTGTGCTTTCCAGGCAAATGTTTATTCTACTAGCCATCTCTCTGGCCCCTAAAATGATATTGTTAACAGTAAAAACGTAATAATGTAGTTTAACTTTGTACTGTAGGTTTATATGCATTTTGACTCCGACTCCCAAGTCATTGATGTGTTTTTCTAACTTGATTAAATGTTGTTAGGTCTCCAGAGCATTAATGTAATTTTCTGATTCTAATATTTATATTTTCTTATATACCATCCTGGTGCCTATTTGTAGCACTTCCTAGGCAAGTAAATATGCTTTTTCTTTCCTAAGCTATGTATTTGAATCCTTTATTCTTTGTTAAACAAAATGAGTTCTGTGTGATGTCTTTACTAGTACCATAAGCTTTTACTTTTCTGGGTTTATTTTAATGATTGTTATATATTTTAATTTTGTTTCATGAGCTATATAGTTACTGCAATTATATAACAAACTAGTATAGAAACTTAGTTGCTTCAAGTAATCAGGTTTTGGTAAGGGCATGTCTTCTGTAGATCAGGAATATGAATAACTTTTAAAAAATATTATTTTTAAATTATATCTTTATTTGGTACAGGGTCTCACTATGCAGCTCAGACTTATAGTGATCCTTTGTCTTAGCCTCCACAGTGCTGGGATTACAGGCATGTGTTTCCATGGCTGGCACAGCATACCCAGGATTCTGGGGCAGGGCACAGCATGTGGTACTAGGGATTCAACCTTGGTCCTTGCGCTCAGCAGGTAGGCACTTAGATTGCTGAGCTATCTCCTCAGCCCTGAACACTTTTAATATATTTGGAATGTGGACAGAATACTATGAAGAAGGTGGCTTGTGCTGTGATTATGGTCTCAACTAGAAAGTCTTAGACATAGAAGTTGACTCTAGCTGAGTTCTGGAGTCTTTTGAAAGTATATTTACATTCATCGGGTGGTTGATAGTGGCCACATGGAGAATGAAAGTAGTGACATTTATTCTGGCTAGCAGTTCCATTTGGCTATTTTCTGTGTTGAATTGTCTTCTCCATGAAGATACGTTGAAGCCCTGAGCCTCAGAATGGGTCTTATTTGGAAGTGTTATTGTAGTGGATAATTTATTTATGTTTGTATTTATTGTTTTTTGTCTTTTTGAGATAGGGTCTCACTATGCAGTTCAGGCTGGCCTTGAGCTCAATTTGTAGCCTAGGCTGGTCTTGAACTCTTAATGATCATCCTCCTGCCAGCCTCCTGAGTGCTGGGATTATAGGCATGTATCACCAATCCTGGCACTGTTGCAGAGAATTTAGAGGAGACAAAAATCCCCAAGGGCAGAATGCCACATGCAGTGGAAGCAAAGATTGAAAGCATTAAGGTGTTGCATCTGTATACCAGGCATGGACAGTGATTGTAACAAACCACCAAAAGATAGGAAGAAGCAAGAAAAGATTCTTCTACAGGTTTAACAGAGAGAACAATCTTGCTTACACCTTGATGTTCAAAAGCTGCATTTAGGATGAGACAGTGTATTTCCAAGGTTTTAAGCTTCCTGGGTTGTAGTGCCTTGTTATGGCAGCCCTAGGAAACAAATATAAGCTATCTTTGGAAAATGGTCTACTATGAATGTGTTGTTAAAATTTGATAGCTTTGTCACTTTTTACTGGGTTGCATCTTGGTCCCTGATCTTCTTAGACCAGGACCCCCAAGGTCCTGTGGAGATCCTCACTCCAGGTCCCATTTTTTTACTGGGCCACCAAGTTCATGTGGAGATTCTCAGGTGTCTGTGATAATATGCTTCAGGGAGTCTGGGGGGCCAGGGCGCAGTTACATTGGGCTGAGGTGATGACTGAACCTTTGGCTGGCTGATGGAGGAGTTGGAGTGTACTCTGTCCCGACAAACGTTTGTACTGACAAACAATAGAACCTATAGCATGATCTAAATGGTTGGCTGGATTGGGTCCTCAGGCAATGTTGGTCATTGTGGGTTATGCTAAGGTCACTAAGGCTAAGAAGAACAGGAAAACTTCCCCTCATATAAGCAGTAGCATGGCCTGTTCAGGGGTTGGGCACAAGCCTACTGCAGTTTCTGAGCTAGATGAAACTTGGTTATTGGGAGAAAATAGTGGCTGAGGATGTAGTCATTGTGGACACCTGGCAGAACACCTGCAGATTTCTGATGTCAAGTACAAGGTGGAGCATAACCACCTTCACGGAGCTGCACTTGTCTCATTACATCGTGATAGGCTTCTTGCTGTGCCCCAAACTCAGCCTTGGCTTTGAGGAGCTCATTTCTTCTATTGATACAAGGAAGCCAAGCCTGGGGCTGTGGAACCTGGTGCCTTCTTCATTATCTTCTTAGCTGTTTTGTCCGCAAGACTCAGGTCTGCAGTTTGTTTGCACTTCAGTGCTGACATTGGGCAATGGCTGAAGCTTCATTGTATTCCAGGCACTTGGCATCCCTTTGAGCAAAGCCTAGATTGGAAAGTGTGGAACTGGTACCTGCATTTTGATCACAGCAACTGTACATCAAGAAAGTGACAGGGAACACACATCTGCATTGTTTTCTTCCTGGCAGATACCTATGACCAGACTGAATTCTTATAAACTGCTCTATCTCTACTATGCCCCCTACATCCTGGAGCTTATCATTGCCAGAGCCTTCTCCACAAGGAACTCACCAGCTACAATGCTGTTGGCAGGAGATTGACCTCACAGTATTTTTAGTTAGCTTGGTATTTTAATTAGAGAGTGTGTTTCAAATCAAGCAGCATGAAGGTCTGGCTACTTTCTACCAAAATTGAAGTTCAGACTCCTAGATGTTTCTTTCTAGGAAGTCCTAGAGTCTGACTCACTTCATAAGGAATTGCTAGAGAGCTGGGCATGATGGCACATGCCTGTAATCCCAGCACTCAGGAAGCTGAGGCAGGAGGATTGTTGCTGTATGGACCACAAAGTGAGCTCCAGGCCATCCTGAACTGCTCTGACTCATAAAGACCAAAAACAAAAGGAACTGCTAGATAAACTAGTTTTGTATCCACTGGCTCAAGAGAGGATTCTCCAGAGATATATCCTGCAGATTTAAATTCTTCAGTCTACAAAGCACTTTCCTGAAAAGATACATGTTGCTAATATCCATCCCTACTGGCATCTGAAAGGTAGGTACATTTGTCTCATAAAGATGGCAGTGGCCATGACATTAAAATGTATCTTGGTTTTGGATTATCTCTTATATTTTGTGGGGATTTTTATATAGAACACATGGTCAAGATTATATCAGTTTGTCATCAATGGCAACATTCCAGAGGATCATGAAGATTGGACTTTCAATGGGAAGAGGAAAGATGAAACATTACTCAAGCATTTATTCAAACTGAATAGGGCTTGTGGTAAAACCTGCTTACACAGATGGTGGCTTTTCATGGAAGTCTAGATTATACTGTTACTGATTTAAATGCTTTAGACATTGAACTGGGTATTTCTTTACTTACTCAGGAAGAGGTTAATAAACCACTAGGCCTTACTTTACATTTACCACTTGTTATGGTTTGTGTCTAGTTGTCCCCCCAAAGCCTCCTGTAATCATGGGGTGGGGACTTCAAGAGTTTATGATTAACTCATGATCCACTGGGATTATGTGTGATCCAAGGCTGGGACTATGGGTTTTAGTACTGCTGGGATTATGGGTGTGAGTACTTCCTCCAACGTGGGGCAGAGAGCCTGAATGTAATGTAACAGAGACAGACTTTCTTTAGAAATTGCTTGTTGTTGTTGCTATTCAGCTGCCATGAACTGCTGCTCTCTGCCATGTGCCCCTCTGCCTTGGAGCTAGCTGAATATGGACTGAAACCTCCAGTAACTGAGCTAAATAAACCTTTTCCTTTCTTTATTTTGGGTGTTGGGTATTTGTCCCAGCAAGGAGAGAAGAGTAACTAAGACACCCCTCTGATCATATAGCACATGTGTGTGATTTAAAATGGAAAAAGATTTCTGTTTAATGCAATTTGTTTAAAATCTGAAAAGGAAGTTACTTTGTAGAAAACTTAATATAACCTTCCAAGAGGAAATCTAGACACTAATGTAAAAACTTACATTTTTTGCCTACTCCAGTGATAGTGAACCTGTTAGAGCTTTTGATGACAGTAAATATCCAGCTGTGACACATAGGTTCACTATCACTGCCCTAGTACTTATGTTCCAGATGTCTCTATCACAAGACTATTCATAATATTTGCATTGTATAGTTTCTTTATTTCTGCATGGAATTCAGAGAGAAATAAATATAAATATATATTACTAGCCAGAAGAAGAAAACACGTTTTTCTTCCACTTGAGTATTTGCTTGTTTTGCCCATTTATACCTTTTTTATGTAAACAACAGACTTTTATTAGTCATCATTCTAATTTATATGTTAATTATTTTGTTTAATGAGTATGATAGTTTAACGTATTCCTACCAGCTAAAACCATCAGGGCTACATGCATTACTGTCCCCTTTAGGCAACTTGTACCATTGGTGGTAGAAGCATGGGATAGTTATCTGTGTGCTATCAGTGGTTCAAGCCATCCAGCAGTACAACATATAGCTTATGGACCCATTATGAACATAGTAAAAAATTATGGTTAGTATATATAGCCTCAAAGGAAAATTATGGTTAGTATATGTAACTACAGAAGAAAGTTATGATTATTATATATAACTACATAGGAAAATTATGGTTAGTATATATAGCTGCAGAGGAAAATTAGGATAGGAGATATATTCATTGAGATGTGTTATTTTAACAATTAAAATTAGCCAAAAATCATGAAGAAAGTATTGGTGCCTGCTAGTCACTTTTTTTTTTCCATCATATTAAGGTTCATAAAAAGTGTGATTTTTCTTTGATCATTTATATTCTTTTGTGGTGACAGTATTTATGAAATAATGCTTTTATGTCTTAAGGAATTGAGAGGCAGTATAATGGTTAATGTAACAATGTAAAGGTGGTATGGCAGCAAATGGCATTATGGAGTTTATTACATGATAACATGAAGTATCTGAAGATAAGCACAGTTCTTAATATAAAAATCTTTAATATGAACAAAGAACAAGGGAGAAAGGTATGACTAAGCAAACAGTTACAGATATCTTAAAGAGTGAGTGCTGCTTGGAAACAGCAAATTTTTAGACAAAGTTTTACAGTGAAGCGTGATAAAAGGATTACTGGCTAGACAAGATTGGAATATGAATACATATACAGTACAGCATCTACAGTATACAGATTCATAGTGATTTTCCTGTTTTTCAGATTCCCAAGCACTGGGATTACAGGTGCACGCCACCTGTATCAATGGTAGTCTCAGCATGCCTTGGGATGGGGCTGGCATAGCAGGCTGGGGATTGAGCCCTGGCCCCTGCATCTGCCTAAGTACGTGCTTTAATCTGCTGAGCTATCTGGTTGGCTGTAGCTTTTATTTTATATAATGTATTAATACAGTAATGTTTCTGAGAAGTCCATAATAAAAAAATAACTCAACCTATAGGGTTTACTACATAGCTGGAAAAACTTCTATAAGGCACCTAGATAGATACATATTTTTTTGGTACTGGGAATCGAACTCAGGACTATATACTTGCCAGGCAGGTGCTGTGCCACTGAGTACATCCCTGACTCTTTAAACATTGTTTTTTAACTGAAAAGGTCTATTTATAAGAATGTGAAGGAAATGCCTATGGGCTAAAAATAGAGCCAGAAAAGGGAAACTACTAGACGATTATCAGACTTGCGCTCTCTCTCTCCTCTCTCTCTCTCTCTCTCTCTCTCTCTCTCTCTCTCTCTCTCTCTCTCTCTCTCTCTCTCTCTCTCTCTCTCTCTCTCTCTCTCCCCTCTCCAAGCTGAGTACTGACCAGTCACCCTCTCTTGAGTATATCTGAACCCAAATAATTCACCAGCCCCTACAGTCTTCACTGCTCTATTTTACTGGGGTATTTCTCTGTGAAGACCTTGGGTTGCCAGTAGTTATTTGTAGGTTCAAGCTGCCTTGCCCATGCAGTGAATCATGGCTCAGAGAGAAAGCACCACTTGGCCACCACCTCCTCTTTTGTTGTGGTCTCTCTCTGCTCTTCCTATGGTCTTCATGTTTTGCTTCAAATCTTTGCTGCATCCAAGGGACCTACTTCATTTTTTCTTCCTCTTATTGCTATAGTTCAGGTTTTTATTTTATTTTAGTGGGTGAGGGGAATATACTGGGTTTGCCATTGCTTTTTAGAAATTTTTTATTTTTTAAAGAGAGTACAAATTAGTACTAAAACAGAAAAATTATAAGTGGTACAGAATTTCACTGAATAAAATAATATGAATTTTACCGTATTTGTTGTATAGTGTTGTCTTCAAATTAGTTATTCATATTACGAGATATATGCATGCAAAGTTGGAAGAAGAAAGGAAAAAGAAATATATAAGGAATTAAGAGAAAAAAGTAAAAGAATTGTAAAAAGGAGAAAAAACAAATTAAGCACCAACTACTCCTTTCCATAGACTAGCAGAATCCACAGGACAGTTGCAGTTTCTGAACACCAAATCTTGGAGAGGCTGTTCTCTGCTGTTTACCACTCCATTATCTTATGAGAAATCAAATGGGCTATTTTTCCTCACAGACACCATATCATCTTGAGAGGGAGTCTCTGATGTCACTAGAGTAGCATCTTGTGAGGGTCAAGAAGAAAGAAAGACATGGGCCTGAAGACTGGATTTGAGATCAGTTGTCACTTGGAATGCATAGGAGGCAGACAGTCACGTGGCATGATTGAAAATGTCCCTAAAGGCCTCACATGCTCATAGGTGGGGCATTGGAATGTGACTTGACATTATAGTTTGAGGCAAAAACTGAGAAACAACAAGGGAAAATAATCAAATTCATTATTATAGCCAGAGACTTTAGCACTTCCGTAATTTATATGTGTAGCAAACTAATTCAGTATCTGTAGCTTAATAATAGTATCAGCTGGATTTAATTGTTGTTTAAAGAATCCTTTATCCAGCATCAGGAAACACATTCTTTTCAAGTTCATAAACAGTCACCAAGGGAGACCACATTCTAAGAATTACAACATATTTTATGTTCACAGACAACAGTGGGATTAAGTTAAAAATCAGTAACTTAATTATTTTTTGGGCACTGGTGATCAAATTCAGGACTTTGTGCTTGCCAGGCAGGTGCTTATGCTACTGAGCTCTCTCTCTGGCCCCAAAGTAAGTTTTTTTTTTTTTGTGTGTGTGTGTGTGTGTTTTCTTTTTTATTATTATTTTTAAGGAATACAAAATAGTGATAGAAGAAAACAGGATTATACATGATACAAGATTTCACTAAACAAAGTAATAGGAATCCAAAAATGGTTGCTGTATTACATGATACTATATGCAAATTAGTTTTTCAGATTACCAAATATAAACATGTAAGTTTTGTTTTAAAAGAACATTAGCGGAGCCGGGCGTGGTGGCGCATGCCTGTAATCCCTGCACTCGGGAGGCTGAGGCAGGAGGATTGTTGTGAGTTCGAGACCAGCCTGAGCTACAAAGTGAGCTCGAGGCCAGCCTGAACTGCATAGTGAGACCCTGTCTCAAAAAGACAAAAAAAAAAAAAAAAAAAAAAAAAAAAAAATTTTAAAAAGAACATTAGCGGGCTGGCAAGATAGCCCAGTGGTCTAAAGGGCCTCTCAGGGACCACGGTTCGATCCCCAGCACCACATGCCATGCCAGCCCCTCCCCCCAGGGCGGCCTGAGCTGACCCCCACCCCTGCAAGAAAAGAATCCATG
>PVKA01048066.1:0-14001 GCA_004027165.1 Ctenomys sociabilis
GTGTGTGTGTGTGTGTGTGTGTGTGTGTGTGTGTGTGTGTGTGTGTGTTACTGAGAGTTGAACTCAAGGCCTTTCCATTGGCAGACCTACACCAAATGACCAGTAAGTGAATTTTAAATACCTTCACCTAAATACACCCATGGGAAGTTTCCTAGCCCCAGGATCAGGGCAGGATCCACAAATCTCCCTGAGATTTCCATCTACATGGGAGCAAGACTCACCCAGGTCAGGACACTGCCAGGTAGCACTGGGCCCCACCAAGAAAGTGCCTCAAGGAAGAGGCTGTTGACACCAAACCCTTGCAGCTAGAAATCAAATATAAAGCCAGGCATGGAAGCACATGCCTGTAATCTGAGCATTTGGAAGACTGAAGCAGGAGGATCACTGTGAGTTTGAGCCCAGCCTGGGCCACAAAATGAGACCTTGTAAGAAATAAAGAAAGGAAGAGAAGGGGGAAGGAAGGAAACAGAGAGAGAGAGAAAGGGAAGGAGAGGCAGAAAAAATAAAGGAACAGAATGAGACAGAAAGAGAAGAAAGGAAGGAGAAAGAGAGGAGAGAAAGAAAGAAAAAGAAAGAAAGAAAGAAAGAAAGAAAGAAAGAAAGAAAGAAAGAAAGAAAGAAAGAAAGAAAGAAAGAAAGAAGAAAGAAAGACAAACTATATATCAAAAGGACTAAAATCACTTCCCTCTCACACACCCTTCAGGAGGGAGTTTCCTAAGGCTGCACCCACAAAATGTGGTAAGAAAATAAAAGACTTAGAAAACAATGAAGTAGAAAAAAGAACTTCCAAATGACACCGTGGAATAGCCATGGAGGAAAATCCATGCGGGCGTGACTGGAGGCCAGGAGGCTCCAGCAGGTACCAAAGAAAAGTTCCTTTTCCAGGAACTGGATAAAGCCCTGGAGAAACAGACGCAACCTAGCAGGAGATAAAAGGAGATAAGGAGATAAGTTTTTAAATCCCCCTGTCTCAGGGCTGGGGATGTAACTCAATAGCAAAGCACTTGTCTAGCATGCGTGAGGCCCTGGGTTTGATACTTAGACACAAAAGAGAAAAAATAATCATCACATCATGTAATAGACATCTCCCATAATAACAAATCAATAGAAAATGTCTAAATTAGAAAAAAAACAGCTAAGCTACCCACAGTGGCACACACATACCTATAACCTCAGCACTCAGGAGGCTGAGGCAGGAGGATAGTCACTAGTTTAAGGCCAGCCTTTGCTACCTAGTGAATTTATGCTTCAATTCAAGTACTACCTGCTTTATACAACTTTGTCTTATTTTTAGGCAGCCTACCCAGCCTGAATGGCATAGTGAGATTGTATCTTCAAATATATATATATTAAATAAAGAGATAAGTAAAAATAAATAACTATGCTATGTAGTGAAATGAAGATAACTTAAAAGAATGAAGAATAAGAACAGGTAAGGATTAAAAGTAGCAAAGAACAGGAAGCAAAAGTCATTGCTCTCCTTGTAAACCCTCTGTAGGTGTTTCTCCCTCTCCTAGGTCTGGGGATTACACTCAGGCCCTTCCCATAAGCTATATCCACAGGCCTTTTTAAGTTTTAAGTTTTTAGATAGATCTTACTAACTCACTAAGTTACCCAGGCAGAGCTAGAGCATGCCATCCTCCCGTCTCAGCCTCCCAGAGTTCTAGGATTACAGATGTACACCGCCATATCAGGATTCTATAGCATTATTTAACAATTATTATGCTTTATTTTGATAAAAAGAAATCTTTAAAGTGGTTAAAAATTAAACCTACTCACTCACCAATCTCATATACTCACCAAGAACGGTGGTGAGATACAAAGGGAAGTGCAGGACAGAATAATTTATAGTTTCCAAGAAGAGCTTATAGACTTTTAGGGTGTAACCAAATATACACACCAGCTACAGAATTTGATAAATTGAAGCAAACATTAAAAAAGATAATACTCCTTCTCCCAAATAAGTGCAGTGGATGATTAATTATGCCTAAAAATAGGACAAAGTTGTATAAAACAGGTAGCACTTGAATTGAAGCCTAAAGTATTAGTAGGATTTTGATGGAGAAAGGAAAAATATATATTCTACCTTGTCCAAAAATATATTCTGCAAAAGGACAATCATTTGTAAGCATTTCTCTCCCAAAGCCAATTAGACCTTCCAGGAAGGAGGTGTTATTTTTTTAAATACTCATTTGAAGAGGAGAAGAAATATTCAGAATATTTCATGCTAAGCTGAGACTTACCTGTCCCAGAAAATATTTTCTGAACTTGTGAGTCACTTAGTTACTTAAAGAATAAAATCCCCAGAGAAACAAGATTACATTGTATCAGTGACCATGAAGATTAAATTCATTTACCTCGAACAGTTTCTACTGACTTAAATAGACTTTAAGTTGACGCCTCTAATTCTATAACAAAAAATAGTAGAGCTTGTTACACAAAAAATGCTCATTCTGAATCAGGTTCTGTGCTTTTTCTTTTTTATTAATATATATTTGGTCATTTCTAACTCGAGTTATTTTATTAAAGTGTTAAACATAAACTAAATCTAAGGCTATCTATACCAACAAATTTAGTCTAAGTTTTTTTTAGCTATTTTTTTAAAGGAACGTGATTTGTTTTTCCTATCCTAAATCAATTTAGAGTCAATTAGGTTAAAACTTAACAACTTTTGCTATGAAATCTTTGAGGGGGGAAATGAACTTTTGGATTAAAACAAAGTTGGTTTTTTCGCAAAATATTTTAAAAACAATTCTAGTAATTAGTACTGGTATGTCTTTTAATACTTAACAGAAGCCGGGTGTGGTGGCGCATGCCTGTAATCCCAGCACTTGGGAGGCTGAGGCAGGAGGATTGTTGTGAGTTCGAGACCAGCCTGAGCTACAAAATGAGCTTAAAGCCAGCTTGAACTGCATAGTGAGACCCTGTCTCAAAAAGACAAAAAAAAAAAAAAAAAAAAAAAAAAAAAAAAAAAAAAATACTTAACAGATACATCAAAATGCCCTCAGGATGAAACTCCAAGTACTTTTTTAAAAAGCTTTAAAAAGAGATGGAGTAGGTAATTATGATTTTTAATACTGTATCATAAAATCTCATTAAAACCTCCCGCGTCTTATTTATTCTTCCACTTTACATGTTCAATCTCAACTGCTCTCCCATTCCCAACTTCTTTTACTGGGCACAGATAAGGCCCATGACAAAGAAAAAAGAGCTTTCCAGTCCCAAGTCAACAAAGCCTCCAGCTCAGCCTCCTCCACGAGGCATGCGGGGTGCTCCCGGGCAGGAAGGCCACCGTGTACCTGATCTTTGTCCCCGCCTGAGCCTGACAGGAGAGGGGACATGCAAGAGGAATTGCAAAACAAGGCCTTTGGGAACAAACGCTGGAGGACTGATGGGAATCTGTAGACTTCTGGAGAAGAAAGGGCTCCGCCTGGGCCCCAAGGGAGGACCTGGCTCTGGGGCCGTGAGTGTGAAGGGTTCCAGGCCACCTGACCGTGGCTCAAGGCTGGAGAGCTGGCCTGGAGCTCAGGCTCTGGATTCCTCCAGCGCCAATAAGGGTGAAAATAAAGGATCCAGTGCGTGGAAAGAAAGAGGCAGCCCAAGCCACACCAAGAGCAGGCTGCAGGGACGGCGGGGCGCGCCGAGATGGCGAGCTCAGGGAGAGCGGGCAGTTGCGGGCTGGGACCTGGCAGGTGGATTCTGGAAAAGCATCTGGAGGAATCTGGAAGGCTCTGGGGTGCTGTGAGGAAAAAATCCAGCTTGGGGCAGATGCCTTTGCAGCTCGTACAGCAGGACTACAAGTGCAGGAAAGGTTTCAGTCTGCAAACTGGAGGGGATGAAGCTTCAAAGAGCCTTTCACTGGGCAGTCCTGAAGCTGAGGTAGCCCGTGTGAAAGCAGACTGGTCTACGCAAGGAGAAACTGCCCAGAGTCTCTCCTGCAGACTCGCCCAGCCCGCTCACTAGTCCAATTTACTTTCTATATTGCTTCTGCGAACAGCTCCTCAGGGCCCTGCTTGCCCATGTCCACCCATATTGAAGCACCAAGGCATGTTCCTTCTAGGGCTGCCCACCTCGTGAAGCACCAAATGCTAAAAAAAAAAAAAAAAGAGACAAAATCTAATATGCAAGTAGGGCATGGTGGTGCAGACCTGGAATTCCAGCACTCAGGAGGCTGAGGCAGGAGGATCATTGTGAGTTCAAGGCCAGCCTGGGTTACAAAGTGAGTTAAAAGCTAGCCTAAACTGCGTAGTGAAACCCTATTTCAAAAAGACAAAAAACAGAGGAAGAAAAAGTAATATTCCTAAGTTTATCTTGCAATTGAAGTATGATGACAGAAAAAAAGTAGGAAAGAAAAAACAAACATGAAAAAAAATCAAGGAAAGAATAAACAGGACTTGTGTGTTTTCTAATTTGAAACAGCTGCGTGTGTGCGCGCACGTATACACACACACACACACACACACACACAGGTATAAACTTCCACAACCAACCCATCCAATACTCAGACCCTCCCAGACCCAGACCTGCTCTTCCTTTTGCTTCTTTACCTCGGTGAATGCTGTCTTCCGCTACCCAGTTTCTTAAACCAGAACCACCCTGGAAGATGGTGACATTGGCTCACCCTTCCTCCCCCACAACGCCATCTGCAGCCAGTCACCAATCCCTACCACCTTCTAGCATCTCATGCATCACTGGTGCTGGCCTGGCACAGTAAGCCGTCCAGGTGTCTACCGCCCTATTGCACCCCATTACACTCTCAAACCCGTTGCCATACTTGTGTTTCCAGAAAATAAATCCGATGGGGTCAGGCAGTTAGCTCAGTGGTCTAAGCACCTGCTTGACATGCTCAAGGACCTGGGTTTGTTCCCTAATACCACACGCTGTGTCAGCCCTGAAGCCCTGGGTACGCCGTGTTGGCCCTAAAACTGGGTGTGGCAGCACATGCATGTAACCCTAGTGCTGGGGAGGCCAAGACAGGAGGATCACTATGAGTCTGAGCTATGCAGCAAGACCCTGTACCACATAAATAAATAAATAATAAACAAATAAATAAATACTTTGAAAAAGAAAATAAATCTGATAGTCATAGTACCATTGTAAATTAAATGTAGCTTCTTAAACATTCGCAGGCCCTTATCTCATGGCACAGTGGAAGAGCCAGGAAACAAATACTGGATGTAATAGCAATTCCTCCTGCACTCCCCACCCCCTTACTGGAGACTGAACTCAGAGCCTCGGGCACTGCTAAGCAAGAACTCTCCCCCTGGGGTACACCTTCCACCTGCTATTGCTTCTATTTTCAAGTCATTTTCCAGTGGCTCAGGATCCCTTGGAATTTTGGCCTAACCGCCAGGCTTGTGGTCTCAGGCTTGCCGTCTTTCATCTTTCCAGCAACTCTACCCATCCATCGACTGCCTCTGGGATTTCTCCCCACACTTCCGAGATGAGACTCCTCCCCCGCAAAGATTGCTCAACTCCAGTTCCTTCTTCACTGACGAACGCAAGAAATCTGCTCATCTGTCCTGCATGTAAAACTTGGCGTAACAAAAATACCCAAAGCATGACTGTTCCCTTTTCAAGATCAGCGTATGTCACTGATGCCCGGGTACTTTATCACCCAGTGGACCTGATAAACCAGCCCTTTCAGTGTTATGTGTAGAGAGCCATAAAGTGGCCTCCAGAAATTTGAATGAGAACGATTATCCTGGGAATAACATATCATGCATAGGTCTGAAGTCCCTATGATTAATGTTAACATTACACATATCTAAAATATACCAATAAAAATTTTTAAAAATATTTTCCTGGGAATACTACATATTTTTGGTATTAAATTCCTTTAGTTATCAAACAAACCATACATGTAAGTATCAACACAGATAGAAGCATGGTACTTTTAACATTTTACATCCTTCACCCCCTTTTGTGTTAATAGACACCACCAACCTCAGAATAGGTTCATTGGTTGGTTGGCTGCTTTGTTTGTTTCTGTGATGCCACGGATTGAACCTAGAGGCTCTGCATGCCCAGCAAGGCCTCTGCCCTGAGCTGTGGCTCCAGATTTCATGGATTCATCAGGGGATCTCAGCTCTTCCCAGCGACAGTGACTGGTTAGTTGACTCCTGCAAACCAAACAGAGCCAACTACGGGGAGTCCTGCAGGACTTCTCTTGTTCCTCAAGTCCCTAAACTGGGCGCTGTGTGTGGGTATGTCACACTCTTCCTCACGTCCTCCCCCATGGAGAGAGTCAGGCTGCCAAGCACAATGGAGCTGGCTTTGGACAAAGGCAGAGATAAGGCAGACCAACCCAGCAGCCTGCCTGACTGCACTCAGGTCCCTCCCTACTCTAGGGAAGTTGCTGAACTGGGGACTTCTAGCTTGGCCATATGTTACACCTTTCCTTTTGTCGTTTAAGCTGAAATGGGCTTCCATGACTACAGCCATGAGTCCCCATTTCAGATGAAAGCACATTCAGAATCCTGGTAATACTCGTGAGCTTTGTGTGGCAGGGCATTTGTACACAAGTGTGTCCATAAACTAGGGCTCTTCTTAAAATTTGTAAACACTAAAATAAATGTAGGCCAGACAGTACTCATCAGACTTAGTCCACGGTTGTCAGTTAGAATGCAGTACTTGAAATAAGGGTAACCTCGGTCATTAACTCCACTGGCCACCACTTCTGTCCACATTCCTTACCTTTTCTGCCTGTTGGCCAGGAGCCACACTGCCTGTCATTGCTGTCATATCGAAAGCTACATTCCTCCTGCCCAGTGAGCTTCCGGGTCTCTCCTGAGTCACGGCTGGCCGCGGCCTCCCTATCTGCTGGATGCATCCATTGACAGGCACTCCACGCACTCACTGCTTGCCCAGAAGGACACAGTGCTGGGCAACAGATTGCCTAGGGTGGAAAACAAAGACTTCCCCTGTGATATTTTCCTTTTTCTGTTACAAAGGACCCCCCTATCCAGAAAGTGTGATTGACGTGTAGATATAAGCCTCACTTTCGAAACGCTCCTTACCCAACAGACAAGCCTGAGAGCAGTTTTTAAGAATCCAGCACATTCTTGCCCAACCAAGTGTGGAGGTACATTTATTCTTACTGTAAATACATTAACTTAATTGGTGTTTGATTCATATTTCTCCCTTTCCCTCACGTCTCCTAGTGGAGCAAACACATGCCCCTTTGAGACTCTCCATGTACTGTTCTCACTATAGAATGCCCAGGGAAGCACTGTAGGATCCAGATGGTTGATTAATAGTAATTCTTAACAATTTTAAATGTCAATTTGGATACAGGTAAGACTCTGCTATCTGAAACTTCACCAAAAAACAATTTGTTTCAGCATAAACCCAAAAGAACAACAAAATTGTGAGATGACAGATACTACATTTTGGAAACTGAAGTACATAAAGATTAGTACTAAAAGAGTTAGCAACCTCAGAAAGAACACTGGGGAAAGCCGAACACTAATCAAATTATACCATAAACTTCCCAAACCTTGGGAATTGGCAGCATCCAGGAACTCTTAAACTGAATGTGAAAGCACGGCTAAAAACCCAGAAGACCTCTGGCAGAGTGATTAAGCAGCAATGAAAAACCCCATCTGCCCTGGAGATTTACTCTCTGGAGAGGATAGAAAGGTGCTTGATGGCCCGGAGGGTGCCAAGTCAGATCAAGAGCAACAGGGCCATCCTGGAGATGTAGAGATCAAATAAACTTGCACCAAATGGAATGTGGTGGAATGTGGAGACCCCAGACCCTACCCAGCTCCCAACGAGCTGACAGCCAGAATTTTACTGCTTGGGAAAGAGATTGGAAATACCTTGGCCTGGAGACTCCAGCGCTGCCCACATGAAAGAACTGACCCCGACCCTCGCTCTTTATCCATGGATTCAACCAATTGTGAGTCAGAAATATTAGGGCAAGGGGCAGCTGTACTACTGAAATCCCTGGGTGGCTTGTCATCATTCCCTAAACAATACAGTGCGACAACAATTGCCTAAAGTGCGCATTGTATATGGTGTTATAAGTGATCTAGAGATAATTCAAAGTAACTCAAAAGCGCATGCCTGGGTCACAGACAAATGCTGGGCCATTTTATAGATGGCGTCCATGGGTGCTGGGCGTCCATGGGTGCTGGTACTCACAATGTCTGGAATCACTCACTTAAAGATACCAGGGACAGCTGTGTATACAAAGTGAAGTCCTGATAAGACCTGGTCTACAGATGTGTTAATTCTATGCATTTTTGTGCTCTGTAAACTACCCAGGGTATATTGTTTACCTACTATTTTTAAAGTTTAAAGTCTGGACATGGTCTCTTGTCCTGATTTCCTATGCATAGAAAACGTCAGCACAAGGCCCCCTCCGCGCAAACCAAGAATGCAAACTGCTCTCCAGGACTCCGCTCGCAGCTGCTGAGATCTTCAAGAAGACCTGAGATGTAAAGCACAGAAGGGGAAAGGGAAGCAGGCAAGAGAGACAGAGGCCAGGGACATGTCCCTGCAGCACCATCCATGCCCTCACCGAGAAAAATCTGTCACCAGCAGCAACAAAGGAGAATGCAGAGGAGACACCCGGGAAATTACAAAATAAAATGGCTGAGAAACCTTTAGAGAAGATTGGAAAATCACATGCAGACATATCCCTGAAAGAAGAAGCACAACAACAAAACAAGACCAGTGTTGAAAATATGAACACTGGGAAGTGGGATTACGTAGAAGAGCCTTTGCTCAGCAAAAGTGAGGCCCTGGATTGGATTCTTAGAACAGTAAAGGAGAAAGGGACAAAAACTATATTTAAAGCAGAGGGTATGTCAGCAGTTTGAGCAAGTGGCTGATTTAAAAGCATCTGTAAAATAACTGAAGACAGAGAGGTGTGGTGGCACTCATCTCTAATACTAGCACTCCAGAGGCTGAGACAGGAAGATCACAGTGACTTCAAGGCCAGCCTGGGCTACAAGAGTAGGACCCTGTCTCAAAAATAATATAAATAATAAATAAATAAATAGAATTATTCTGAACTAAATGTCGTCAGTTCAGCATTCATGAGGCTGAGGTTGCAGGACTATAAATTGGAGGCCAGCTGGGCTACATGTCAAATTCAAACCTAGCAGCCCAGATTATACTATGAGACTGTCTCAAACAACTTAATAACAGTAGCCTCTGAGGCAGGAGGACCGCTGAAAATTCAAGGCCAGCTGAATAACATAGCAAGATTCTGTCCCTATACACCAAAAAGAAAAAAAAAATCGTTATTATACATCATACACTACACATAATTACACTGCTATACTTTTATACAACTGGAAGCATAATAGGTCTGTTTATACCAGGATTGTCACAAATATGAGTAATGTGTTGTGCTAGGACAGCACCACGTCACCAGCAATAGGAAATTATTTTCGCTCCATTACAACCTTCCGGGACCACCATGACACCTATGGTCAATCATTGCCTAAAATATTATGTAGTACATGATTGCATTCGCTCACTTTGCACTGATTAACAGAAGAAAACAAGTGAAAGATATGTTATGAGAAAGTGAGGAAATCAATGGAGTAAAAACACCCCCCACACACACACCAGGCATTGTGCAGTGGCCGCAGATTCAACCCCCCAAGGGGCTGAGGCAGGAAGGCTGCAAAGCAAGCCACGCCTGGACAAGCAGCAATTTAGCTAGATTCTGCCTGAAAAAAAAAATGAAAGAATAAAGAAAAGTTGGTGATATAACTCAGTCCAAAGGCCCTGGGTCCAATTCTCAGAACCACAAAGATACAAAACTCCTTATAATTTAGCTTAAAGACTTAATTGGCTTTATTTTCCATTCCAGAACCAGGCAGCACTATGTATGGGTGGAGAAGAACTTGGTTTCATAAACCAAAAAGAGCTGAAGAAAACAGAAACAGCAGTGGATAGGTTATGCCAAAGTTGCCATCCTGATGAGGTGGGCGCCGGGAGACAGAACAATAGAAAAATAACTGACAGATTAACGTCAGGCTATCAGGTTAGCTTTCTGTGGAAGGATTAAGGCGAGGGGACTTCATTATCACAGCTGAAGCAGGTCTGACTGGGAAAGTTGCAGTTTATCTCTCTAATCCTCATTTCTCGGAAGGCCAGGTAAACAGTTGAGGCTCAGTGTCATGGGGCTCCGGCGGAAGAGACACCAGAGTGTCAGGCCCTTCCGCGGAGGCCTAGTGAGGGCCTCCGCTGCTGAACACCTCTGACTTCCAACTCCCACTCTGTTTTCATGTGTGTGTTCCTGCCATGAGTTGCGACACTAATAATACCTCACAAGTATCTGTTGTAAATGAACATTTGAAATTAAAATACTTTCACCTTTGTATAGGATCTTTGATACTATTATTATCTGTATTCATACAGCTTTCTTGTTTGTTTTGTCTGCATGGTTTTTTGTTTGTTTTTTTCCTTTTTTTTTTTTTGAGACAGGGTCCATCTCATTCAGGCTGGACTTGAACTCACGATGTAGCCTAGATTGGCCTTGAACTCATGCTGATCCTCCTGCCTCAGCCTCCTTTGTGCTGAAATTACAGACATGTGTCTCCACACACAGCTTTGTATTCTTATTATTGCCCATCGGTGAAAATCTTGATTTAAATTTCCTTAGTCCATCATTAGTGCCTTTGTGTTTAAAAAAAAAAAAACAAACCTTACATGATTAACAGGGTTGGAAGGGTAGCTGAGGCAGAGTACTTGCCTGGATGTGGCAAACCCTGGATTCAATTATCAGTACTTAAACAACAACAACAAAAATTTAACACAGTTCCTAGCACTGAGGAAAACACTCAATAATACTGGTTTTCGCGGGGAGGATGACTTAAGCAAGAGAGTATTCTAAGCATGCGCAGGGCGCTGGCTTCAATCCCCAGCACCACATGAAAGAAGAATCATTAACAACTTCTCCTGCGAGATACCAGCTCCTCTGCTTCCCTGGGAGAGGTTTAGACGAATGTCCCCTAGCAAGGTTTAGAGAGGCAGAGAGCCAGCTGTCCTCAGGCCGTGAGATACATCAGGCTGAAGGATGGTGCTGTCTGGTGTGACCTCAGCAGGGAGCAGATTGAGCGGGAAAGAGGGTGGGCTGAGAAGGAAGCAAGAAAAACTGGGTCCCCTGGAATCATTTCTTCAGTTGCCCTGGAATGCTATAAATTTCTAGAACTCCAGACACACCCAGGTTCCAATGTAAGTACAAAAACAGATTCCATCGCCAAATCCAAATTATTTTTGTATCCTCTACTATGTGAGATTGTGGCCTGCTCTTCCCTTTTTCCTCAGAACAGATAAGCAAGGATCAACTGAGCAGTCATTAACTAGGAAAAGAAAAAGGGATTAATGGGTTTACAAGAAATGTTGCAGGCCCTCAGTGGCCTAGGAAATAGCAGAATTCCGTCTGGTGTCACATCTCCTCCTGCTCAGTCATGGCTTATGCAAGTAGAGGGTGAGTAACTGCTTACCTCAACTTCACTGTCAGGTGAGAACAACTCGTCCTTCCTCCTTCCTAGCATGCTGTGGAATCTTAAAAGATAGCATCTGACGATACATAAACACTAGCGGGAAAAGGGATGCCATAGAAAGAGAAGCACATCCCCATGTACAAACAAAATTCTTCTGTTATAGACCCAAAACATGTGAAATTTTGATCTGCTTTGTGAGTAACATCTCTTTTATCAAGAGCTTCATGGAATGTAAAGTTAAACCTTTTCCTGTGCACATTTATTTGATTTCAACAAACATTACACATATTCAAGAGGGAGATGCCTTTGTTTCTAAATTTTACTGGCCAGGGGCAAAGCTGGGGAGGTGAGCTCGTACTAACACACACGGGGTTCTAGGTTCTGTGATGATGACAGCAAACATTTTGTCCTGCCTTGGGCCCTGGTCAACGCCCCCAATTCCCATGGTGTTGGGGATTGAACCTAAGGCCTCCTACGTGCTAGGCAAGTGCTCTACCACTGAGTTACACCCCAGCTGGCCTAGGACTTTAACTTAGACACAGAACTAAGACTTTTATCAATGATGTTCCCAGAAGTTTGGGGAAAATAGAAAAGTATAATTATAAAGAATTTTTTGAGCATAGCTTCATTTTTTAATTTTTCATCCAGTGATGTTTTTAAAAAATAGTTCAATAAACTTATCTAATGGGCAAATATAACAACATGATTCTTAATTCGTAAGGTACAGCACTTTCCTGACTACAAGGATAAGACATAGGAAATTTTAACTTCCAAACTACAAACAGAGATATATTGATCCCAATTGCAAATTTAAAGAAGATGCCATGGAAAGTGTTACAGATAGTGAATAAGGTTGTCAAAGTACTAAATATGTTTGAAGTTAAATGCCAACTCCAATTAGTAGTCATCTCTACAATTGTGTTGCAGAGAAAGAATTCCAAGGTCACGTGAGATCCCCAAAATCAAGAACACTGTGACCAGCAAGGCACAGTGGAACAAGCCTGTCATCCCAGCACTTAGAGGCTGAGGCAGGAGGATTGCAAGTTTGAGCCTTGCCTAGGCAATTTAGGGCTAAGTGAGCCTCTGTTTAAGAAAAGTAAAAAAGGCTTTTTAGTATGATGGGGTCAGAGGTGAAGAAGGAAGCCCCTGCCCCTCCCAAAGCTGAAGCCAAAGCAAAAGATTTGAAGGCCAGAAAGGCCATGCTGAAAAGCATCCACAGCCACAAAAAGAAGATACAAACATCACCCACCTTCTGCTGTCCAAAGACACTCCAGCTCGGGAGGCAGCCTAAATACTCTCAGAAGAGCGCCCCCAGGAGAAACAAGCTTGATCATTATGCCATCATCAAATTCCCCCTGACTACAGTCAGCCATGAAAAAGATGGAGGACAACAGCACTCTCATGTTCACTGTGTATGTCAGAGCCAGTAAGACCAAATCAATCAAGCTATGAAGAAGCTATATGGCATTGATGTCACCAGCCTCCCGAGCTGGAGTGTCTTTGGACAGCAGAAGGTGGGTGATGTTTGTATCTTCTTTTTGTGGCTGTGGATGCTTTTCAGCATGGCCTTTTTGGCCTTCAAATACCCTAATCAGGCCTGATGGAGAGAAGAAGGCATATGTTAACTGGCTCCCAATTATGATGCACTGGATGTTGCCTGAAACAGAAAGAAAAAGAAATCCCAACATAGGCTGGGTATGTAGCTCAGTAGAAGGGCCATGGGTTCAATACCCAGTACTAGAGGGAGGTGGTATGAAGGGGACACTGTAATCCACTAATAATTTAATAACATCTGTGTACATTCAGTCACTGGGATGTAAGTCAAATGTAACTTCACACAGTAAAACTTTCATTATTAATTATTATTGTCTAATTTAGATATTATTTTATTAGCATTCTCCAAAAAAAATAGAGCCAACATGAAGACATGTTTTTCTTACCCAGGGAACCTCAATCTTTCTTCTCCTACAATCTTTCCTTTTCTTCAACTCAGTAGAGGAGGCCGACTCCCACCAGGAGGGATGATCGGCTTTACTCAAGGTCTACTGATAACACCGTTACTCACATCTATAGATCCCTAAGCAAGATCTAGCCCCATGACGGACTGAGCTCTGGGCCCCGTGGCCTCGCCAAGTGGACCTACAAACTTACCCACCCAGCACAGGTAGCGGTCTGTGTAGAGAATGAGCTCGGTGCCACCCGTGCTCTTGAAGTCCCACACAGAACCTGCTCCCTGCCCCCACAGCAGGCCCCTGTGGGGTAGGTGAGCCTTAAGTCTGCTCCTTGGCCAAGAATCCCAGCTCTTGGGAGGCTGAAAACATAAGGTTTAGGGGAGATGAGATAGATTCAAACCCTCCTTTGCAGACTCCCAGGTCTAGAGAGCTCCGTTCAAATCAGAGCCACCAACGTGCCCCTGAAAAGGCTGTGAAGTGCTGATACAGTAGGACCTTTCTGTGGTGAGAAGACTCAAAGGTTCCGCTAGAGAAAAAAAAAAAAAAAATCTTCCTGCAAAGAAATAAATAAAGCCGGG
>PVKA01048068.1:0-13990 GCA_004027165.1 Ctenomys sociabilis
CAAGCACTTATTCCACTGAGCTATCTCACTGGCCCAGTGCTTTCTAAAATAGCTTGAATGCCAGCTTTCACACTTTGAAAATTACCAGGACAGTTATACTGACCAATTTTGTGGCTAATTTAATTTTTTTAAAAAACACTTGTTCATCAGCGAACTAGGAAGACCATAGCTGCATTAGAAATCTTAGGAAGCCTGGTATCCACAAATCAGCAGACCTAAATTTACATTGAGAAGTATGCAGCATGACACATAGGTGTGAATTTACTAAAATGCCAGATGCTGCTCAGGAGCACCCCCTAGTCCCTGCCTTCCTTCTGCTGCTGGGGCTGGACCAAGCACTGCAAAGGATATGTGGAAACTCAAAAGTCACTTGCAAAACAGAAAGTAAAATGACATCTATTTGTACTTGAGGATCATACTTTGTAGCACCCATCCCCAAACCTGTTTCCTTAATATATTTTACACAGTGAAATTTGGTAAAATACTTCGTTATCCCTGTAAAAGTTACAATAACATATAAGCATATTAAAAAGCTCTACATTTCTTTCATAGATAACATGCATAACAATAAATTGAAACCTCACTGTGGGAAGGTATTTCTAGCATAAACTGTCACTCGCTAGGTGGGGGAAGGGCACGCTCATTGCGGCGCTGGTGGAAGTTGTCTTTTCTTATGTCCCGTCCCTCCTTCTCACAGAGTAGGACGTGGCTCTTCAAGCAGAGACTACTAAGAACAAAACTCACCTTCTGCATTAGGTGGAATCCTGCAAGAAGAAATTTCCATGGCACATTTCTGCTTAGTGATCCTTTTCTCTATTCTATTGCATGCAACATGAATCTGACTGCTTGAACACTGGTACCGATCCTGTTCAACTGTGGAATGGTGGAGAAGTACCCTTGCTGGGCTTCAGAATTTACTTTAGAGACCTGGGCTGCCTACTTGTGAATCCTTTTGTAGGGAACAAAGTAAAAAGTATCTCATTTAAAACCAATATTTTGATTTGCTTTCTTTTATATATATATATTTGGTACAGGGTCTAACTACACAGCTCAGACTCCAAGTGATTCTCCTGTTTTCAGCCTCCTTTGCTCTGGGATTTTGGGTGTGTGCCACCATGCCTGGACTTGGTCGCTGGTTTAGCACACCTGGGGGGTCAGGGCCAGTATGGCATATGTGACCAGGAGTCAAACCCTGGTGCCTGCTTTGCCAAAGCAAGCACTTAGTCTGCTGTGCTGTCTCACCAGCCCTGTTTTGATTTTCTGTCATCATCTTTTACATAATTTCTAACTTATTATATACATCTACTCACTTAAAGACAGAAATTATGTCATAGTTTTACTGTTCATACAACAAATAAAAACTAAGTATACATCACTCCATCTTCATGCTACTAAATTTCTGGATGAATGCAAGAGAATTTATTATTTTAAAAATAAGGGACATGTACATATTTGGAAAATATTAAATGTTTAGAAGTAATTTTAACACATTAGCAAATAAATCAGCATGTAGTGATGATAGAATGATGAAGGAAGTAGGAAGCTCTGCAGACGAAGCACCTCCTATAATGTAATGTGTAGGATGCCTTTGGGAAGTCCTTGTAAACTAGAAGAACCCTTGGCATTGAGTATATTCAGGCTGGCACTGCTCGTAAGATCATATACAGTCAGCACTATCCTTTAGTTCTCTTAAAATTCTCAGAAGTGTAGACTATATGTAACATTACGATACAACTTGGCAGTCAAAAGAATCTTCATTCTTATTTATGGCAAATTGTTAATTTTAAGAAAAAATTCTGAACTTGTAGGCTTTTCAGCAGATTTTACTCTTAATTTACATAAGAAACTTCTAAGTAACAATACACACTGATAAATCTGTTTGTTTTGACAATGATTAGCAAGATACAAGGGTTACAGCCTAACTTATAACTAGCTAGCTTTTAAGATTAGCTTCCAATGAGCTGTGCATTTGATTCTGTTCTTTTTTTTTTCTTGACCTTGCACTTGCCATGCAGGTGCTTGTGCTGCTGAACTATGGGCTCTGTATTTGGAAACGTCAGCTTTTTGTACTCCTTATGCCGTACATCACTCAGGCATCAGCATCCTTTAAAATGACGTTAGATAATTTTCATGCAAAAGGTCAACGTTTTGGGCGTCTTTTTTTATTGCAAGCTTTTCCATATTATTCAAAGTTTTGTGAGCTATGAGCTCCACAATTTTACTTTTCATAATTCCAAAGTCATTTGTGAGACTTTGGTATGAATAACTCACAAAATATATACTAATAAATAAAAATATTCACAGTTTTTAAAAAATATATGTTTACTTTATATCTATAGCATATGATTATATATATATATATATATATATATATATATATATATATATATATGATTACTTTATATCTTGCTGGTATTTTTAACTACCTGAAAGAACTCAATTTGACAGGGCAGAAATGTGTCTGCACTCCACAGATAAAACCTTACAAGTAAAAATAAGGTTTATATATTGGATGGATATGAAAAATCATTATGATTCTCTTGTTCCTTTAAAGATTTTACTGGTGAGATAAATGTCATATCTTTAATTCCAACTTAATACATATTTGCATTAAAAAATTATGACCAAGGGGGCTACCCAAATAACTCAGAGGATTAAAGTGCCTGCAAGTAGGCTCAGGGGCTGGGGTTCAATCCCCAGGCCTGCTGTGCCCACACCACTCCAGGGATATGCTGAGATGGCAGTTGAGACTGGGCATGGTGGCGCATACCTTTAATCCCAGCACTTGGGAGGCTGTGAGCAGGAGAATCACTATGAGTCTGATCTATGCAGACCCTGAACACCCTGTAGACCCTTCCCTAAAACACAGAAAGAAAAAATACTGACAAAAAGTTTAACTCATACAGTGCTAGCACATAAAAAGCTTAGCTTCTTTGATCTCTTCAGATCCTTAATCAATACCCTACTGTCAATTATTTAGTTGTTTCTCCTAATATTTAGTTCTCTGTATAGAAGAAGCACCAACCATTGCTTTTCATTGACTCATGAATTTTAAAAACTATTATTATATTATCATTTTTTACTTTTTTATTTGTTCACGCATTTGGAATCGAGTTTTGTTATGCGGCTCAGGTTCATAAGGACCCTTCTGTCTCGGCCTCCCTAGCAGTGGGATTACAGGTGTTTGCCACCACGCACAGTTTCGGTGGCCAGCTCAGCTCCCAGGGCCGGCACAGTATGCAGTACTGGGCATTGAACCTGGGTGCTTGCGCTTGCCAGGCAGTGCTTAGACCACTGAGACATCTAGCCAGTTCTATATTCTCATTATTATTTGATTTCCTATTTTGAGAAGTTAAGAGTTGCTGGAATAACTTATTCCTTTTTTTCTCTGCTATCATTCTTTACAAAAAAATTTGGCAGAGCTCATTCTTTTTTCCTCATTATAATACTATTTTCTTTCCACAGAGTAATATTCTAAAATTATATTTTATTATTTGAACTACCATCTATATTTTCTGGAGATAATTGGCTTGCTTTTATACTTTTATTCTCTGTAAATAACTAGGCTTTTTTAGTCCTGAAGAAATCTGGAATTGT
Organism: Ctenomys sociabilis; assembly: GCA_004027165.1. Taxonomy (NCBI): domain Eukaryota; kingdom Metazoa; phylum Chordata; class Mammalia; order Rodentia; family Ctenomyidae; genus Ctenomys; species Ctenomys sociabilis. Next base: position 3,598 of record PVKA01048068.1, read on the forward strand.
TTTCTGTGAAGCTGAAACTCTCAGATCATTTTTCAGTTGCATTTTTATTCTGGAGGAATAGCTCCTTTTTGCCCTCCGACCTCTGGCTGCATTAGAATTCTCTGTCAGCAGGCTTGATGAAGTGCTGGTCTGCCGGCTTTTACCAAGAGGCTTCTCCTTCACTCTTCCCTGCACTAGATTCCTGGTCCCTTGATTCCTGTGTCTTCTATACTGGTGTATTCCTGTATTTTGGTGAAACAAAAATCTAGCAGTATCTGGAGAAATTGTTCATGGGACATAATTTTTTTTTTTGAAATTTTGCATTTTAAAAAATATCAATGTTCTTCCTTATATTTGATGAATAACTGAGTTTTATAATTCTTGATTAAGTTTAAAATGAGTTTAGCAGCTTATAGGAAGCATTTTTTTTTTTTTTTTTGTCTTGTTTTTGAGACAGGGTCTCACTGTGCAGTTCAGGCTGGCCTGAAACTCACTTCATAGCTCAGGCTGGTCTCGAACTCACAACAATCCTCCTGCCTCAGCCTCCCAAGTGCTGGGATTACAGGCATGCGCCACCACGCCCGGCTAGGAAGCATTTTTGATGACCTTCTAACCATTATTACTTGAGGTGTGAAATCTAATACTATTCATCTTCCTAAAATTAGTAGACTTATCTTTCTTTTCTAAAAATTTTGATGATTTTTCTTTATTTGGGGAGATTGATACATACATATTATTTGTCTGTATTATCTAAACTGAGATTATACAGGTTAATTTGTATTTCTTTCTGTTAAAATTACTTTTGCAAATGTTACACAAACGAAGACAACAGAAGAGGTGAGTCTATTAGTTGGAGTAAATTCATGTTCCACATTCTAAACTCCTTAGTAGTTAGGGTTGTCCATTCATTTAATGTTGGGTTGTTTTCTTTTTTTTGTTTATGTATTTCGTTGTTACAGCGTCTCACCGCACAGCTTGCATTCATAGTGATTCTCCTGCTTTCAACCTCCCTGGTGCTGGGATTGCAGATGTGCCACTATGCCCAGACTCTGCTGGCTCAGCTGCAAGGCAGGTTGGCACAGCATGTGGTGCTGGGGGTTGAACCTTGGTCCCTGCACTTGCCTAAGCAGGCACCTTCGTCACTGAATTATCTCACCAGCCTCCTTTTCTAAGTTTATGCAAAGAAGCCTCACATCTCCTTGTACCATGGAACAATCTCACAAAGAATGAATTTTAGCTTTGCCTAGTAATTTTCAAGTATACAATATGTGATTATTAACTACAGTCTCCATAATTTTTTAGTCATTGAATAGTGTTTCATAGAATGAACTTGTCATAATGTGTGTAACAATTTTCTGGGTCTTGTAATTTGAGGGGTTTCTAATGAGTATTACTATTGCCTACAGTACTGCTTTACTCTAAGCTCTGTCTGTCAGCAAGCAACAACAGTGTGATTTCAATATTAAATTCTGGCATCTCATAGCTGCTTGACGCATGGTTTGAATCCTCATAAGTTACCTCTGGAAGGTCCTGTAGGCCCTTACTTGTGTGCCATCGTGGGGAAGCTACTCATCCCCCAGGCATCTCCTATGAAGTTGTAGGCACAGCACATGAATCACTACCTAGAAGGTGGTGCTGCTCAAGGTGTCCACACTGTCCTTCTTATGCTTTGCAGATCCTCAGAAACTGCGTTAGCAATTTGTCAACAATAAATGGGGAAGATGCATCTTTTGCATTTTCTGAGCTGAATTACTTTTTCCTGGATCCTAAGGTAGTTATTCCTATTACCAGACTCTCAACAGTTCTCAACTGGCTTGATTTCTTCCTTCTTAGGGCATTGGTTATCTTTCTTGGCTGCCTTTCAGAACTACAGATGAGAGGTACAGGTGCCCATGTGACACCTGAAATATACTGAAATAATCTTCCAGGTGGGATCCTGGAACATATAGTTCGAAAAATCAGGTAATTTTACTGTGTAGTAGTTTCTATGGGTGCAGGGCCACCTGTGTAGATCTCCTGTACTGGCATTGCATCCATTTCTTCAGCTTCAACAAGTGCTTTGATCAACAGTTTACACCTGAAATATTTTCCAGAGGGTTGCTAATTTACCATCGCTGCAGAAAAATTACACTGACATCTTAGAGGTTTATTATAAAGATTCATGATTATATCTTGTACAGCTGAACACTTACCTGAAGAGCTGCTTTATTAAATCTGACTTACAGCAGTGTGCAACCAGGCTTCTGCTCCAGAAGCTCATGTGCAGTCTGTGGAAGTAGAAGGGACAACACCCTGTTCTTTGAGCTTCTGACCCAATTCCTGCTTCCTCCCACTTGGAGCACACCTGTTGCACATGTCAATTAGTGTGCTAATACACACAGAGGGATGATTCCTTTTGCATTTTAACTGGAAGACAAAGTCACATTCACAGGAACTCATCTGTCATTTCCTGCTGCTGCATTTGTTGACTTATCATTTTCATTTCTTAGGTAATGTGGGCTGATTGGAGGTTTTCCCACTTCATTGTCAATAGCCCTAACTCTGGGATTTATCAGTAGCCCTAACTTTAATTTACTATATCATCCACAGTATAAAATATTTCCATTCCCTGACACTCTTACTGGGGCTTACTAGCTTTCTACCCTAGCCTTTGCAAAGAAAATGTGTCATAGAGTTGTGAATGATGATGACATTCTATGGTCAACAAAAATGACATTGGTGGAGTATGAGACTCAACTGAGAAGTACACAGTGGAGAAAAATCGGAATAAGATCACTTTGAGTCAAAGATGATACTAGGTGAAAATAACAGACTTAACCTAAGAGGCACAAATTTGGATGTTATCTAAGGCACTATGAAGAATGTACGTTTTTTGAGGAATCTTTCCTAGATTTCATCAGTGGCCATATTCAAACTTTGCAAATGGTAAAAGTTGATATAGCTGAGGTACGCATAAGGACATAAGTTCTGTCATGCTATTCTTAGACATGGTAGTAAGAAGAGAGTAAGTAGTCTTTGCAAAAAAATTTTACTCCTTCTTTGAAATGTTTTGTTTTGGTATTCATTTGTCTGTGGCAGTGAGTGTAAGAAGAATTTTAAGAATTACTTGTAATTATGTGATACTTGGGTGCAGAGGTAAACTGTATTATATATAAGCCTTTCTTTTTCTATAGGATTTCGAGCTTGCCCATATTGTTTCTTTGACTGTCACATGAATACAAGCTTCTGGGCACCCACATGTGCACATCACACATATATGCAAGGGAGGCCCAGAGGTAGAGTAGGTTGTTTGATATCAGAGGTTCTGTGTCCTCCAACATGTTGATTATCTGTGCCATTCTAACCATTGATACAGGCTTTTGAGAAAAGGAAAAGCATAATCTGAAAACACCTTTTTATTATACTAATTTCAATAATCCTTATTTTACTTTTCATGAGTAAATCAGTCTCTCAAGACTTACATATGAGTTACTATTCTTTTGTCTATGCCTTAAAGAGAGGTGAATGAAATTTTTATACTTCATTTGACAACTAAGGGAGTGTAAAATCCTTTGCTTCTTTGCACATTGGCCTACGAGGATCTCTCCCTCCAAAACAGCTTTTGAAAAGGTTGAGTATGATCTAAATGACTATCAGAGAGGCCCAGGCACATTTCTTCAGGCACCACTCCCTTTCTTATTTATTGATTTATATATTGTTTTTATTTCTTAAAGAGAGTACGATTTAGAATTAAAACAGAAAAATTAGAAATGATACAGATTTTCACTGATCAAAGTAAAGTGAACTTCACAGTATTTGTAGTAATACATAGTTCTGTCTTCCAACCAGTTATTTATGTTACCATATATAGGCATATAAACTTGGAAGAAGGAAGAAATGTATAAGAAATTAAGAGTACAAGAAAGACAAACGATTCAAAAAAGGGATGAAGCAAACTAAAGTATTAACTGTTTCTTTCCATAGAGCAGCAGGAATGCACAGTACAGTTGTCCAAACCATCCTGCTTACACACATTAGATAAAATTCTCTCTCCAACTCTTCTTTCCTTCTCCTCAACCCAGTAACTGTTTCCTTTTCAATAAGTCCATTCCCTTTTACCAGTATCTATTGTACCTGAAGGGTATTTTTCTCTCCCTTTCCAAAGTGACTACTTGCCAAAATTTTGTGTATGGCAGATTTCTTGGAGTCTAGTGTACAATTATCCTCACTGAGGCACTGACCCATCCTGGAAAGCTCTCCTCATCTATTTATTTTTATTTTTTACTTTTTTTATGTATTTAGTATAGGGTCCACAGAGTCTCACTACATAAATGGGATTCATAGTGATCCTCCTACTTTCAGCCTCCTAAGCACTGGGATTGCAGGCACACACCACCATGCCAGTCTCAATTGCCATCTCAGTGTACCCTGAAGGTGGGGCTGGCATGGGGATCAAACACCTGTCCCTGTGTCTCTCTAAGTAGGTGCTTTAATCTGTTGAGCTATCTAGCCGGTCCTCAGGACTTCTTCTTGAGGTAAGATAAAAGAAATAAAGACAGGAATAAAGAATACAAAGAAAATTGTAACTTTAAATTTGTACTTTTAGAAAAACTCTTGTTTTAGAATAAAGCAAAAGTTATCCATTTTTACAATGCCCCCCTTTCATCCTTAGATTTTTTTTGGTTTGTTTTGTTTTTCTATAGAAGTCTACTCACTTTTAAGTTCCTAGGAGTCTTAAGAAATTCAAAATGCCAGTCTATGTCTTTCATTTGTTTCTTTCAGTATTACGTAATCACAAAGTACATAGACTTCCACCCCCAAGATAAAATGAATACTCCCAGTCCCATACCATAATGCACCTGATTCCTTAAGCACATGCACTCCTTTCTGAATTTCTACGTCTTTGAGTGTACTTAATAAATCTACCTATACCTCTTTGGTGGAACTGGGGATTGAACTTAGGCCCTTGCACTTGCCAGGGAAGAGCTTATTCCACTGAGCCATCTCCCTGGCCTTACCTATACCTCTTGATAACGTATTCTGGAATGCTTTTTCTCATCAAAGTCTGAAAACCTACTTTATTGGGGAGGTCTCCATAACTTCTTGAAGGGAAATCTCCTTGGATCCCACCTCATAACATTCTTTCATGATGTACCACACTGCATGTGCAAACATTCATGCATTCTCTTGTAGGTCTTGAGGGAAAGGGAAGCTGGTCCAAATACTGTATGCTACAACAAAGTCCTTCATCTCTGACCCAACAGACCAATAGATTTCCACTATGAAACCAAGGGAGGCTAACTCTCATAGCTTTTCACAGTTCATGGGAAGGTGAATTAATCTTTAATAATCTTGATAAAAAGGGTTATTTTATGACAGATAAAATATTTTCAATTATTTTTATATCAAGGAGCATAATATTCACCTATGACCAATTTTATCATGTCAACAAGTTACTGTCTTTGTCACTAAACTAACATGGGCAGTGGAACCCATGACTCAGAGCCACCCATGAACATCAGTTCATTCATCCCTCATCTTACTCCCCAGCATTTCAGAGCAGTATCATTGCAGGACAGGGTGGGCATCAGAGATGACTATAATATGCAGAAGTTTTTCACATTCTGAATTTTCTCTTTCAGTGTACCCAAATAAAACCAATGTTTTTTTTAGGTGTCTCAGAATATCATCTGTATTGTAATCATCCAGGTGTTTAATGGCAGGCTAGCATTTACTAGGTAACCAGTATATATTTAGAGCCTAAAAGAACAGATAACATTAATGGAGATTTAGAATTAGATCTAGTTGGGGAATTTTTATCTTTAATTGTCTACCCCAACCTCAAAGATAGAATTGTGTTTAAATTTATTTAATTCATTGTCTTTATACCATATACCCAATCCTAGCTATATTGGGGAGTGCCTCTGCTACTTACCATTTGTGTGACCCTTAATCTCTGTATTCTTACCATGAAGTGATGGAGTTAGGCTTTTTTATTTTTAGTTCCCTAGCAATATTGGCTTCAAGAGGCCTAGTTCAATGAACTAATTGATACTTTTATTTCTGAATTCTTAAAAGTATTTCTTTTTGTCTGTGAAAATCAGAAAAGGTATTTCAATTGGTAAGAAGGAGAGCTCTGAGTATGGCTATGTGAAAATGCTAAATAAAATTGTCAGATTTTCTTTTAATTGCCTTGGAGCCTCCTTTATTTTGCAGTACAGCTTAAATGTATTGAAAGTCTGTTATTTTTAAAATAATTTTATAATATCTTTAATCCCTTTCCAAAATGACAAAAAGTAGAGTTTGATAAGAAGTGAATATGATTTCTAACCACAACACAAAAATGCATTCTCTGCAGTGAGAATTTAGCTGGCATATGTATTATTTCAAACTAGTAATCAGCTATGATTTCTACAAGTCTGAAAAATCAAATAAGAAGATTGTTCTCCTCTGGAAGGAATGGCTTATTGGTCATGATTACACAAAAATAAAAACCTTTCATGCAATGCTTCTCCTGCCAAGACAGGCATATGGCTGGGTGAGCTCCATTTCTCAACACTGAGAAAGACGCCAAGGTCAGAGTTAAAAATGCAACAGAATCTGCCTCATCACTGTCCTCTGCCCTGTCAACCACCTTATAGATACAAATCTATGTGGAGGCCAGACCTGAATTATGGGATGATAATTAGGACTTCATATGCAGAGAACAACAGGAGAGAGGGCAGCAAATCCACTTTCCTTTATCTGCTTTCAGTACATAATTTCTTTGTAATTCAGGTGTGATCAACCAAACAAATATTCTTTGCTGTGCACATGCAGGTGTGTGTATGTGTGTATGTGTGTGTGTGTGTGTGTGTGTGTGTTTATGTATTTGTCACAGGATCTCTCTGCACAGCTTGGACTCTTAGTGATCTTCCTGTTTTCAGCCTCCCCAGCACTGGGATTAAGGCTGTGAACCACCATACCTGGACTTGGTGGCCAGCTCTGGGTGACCAGGGGTGGGGTTGGTGCAGCATGTGGTACCAGGAATCAAACCCTGGTCTCTGTGCTTGCCTAAGCAGGCACTTAGTCTGCTGAGCTATCTTGCCAGCCCTGATTTATGAGTTATTAAATGTGTTATAGGGAGAGGCTGATAGTATTATACAATACCTAATTTAGAAACACTTACATAACCTTAAATAAAAAATGAGATCATGAAATGGTAAATCAAGTAATATCAAAATAAAGAAGGAATAATATAGAGCAGTACAGTTGGATGGCCAAAGCAGTATATTTTTAAACAACTTTATTGAAATTTATATGTACATTCAGCATCAGTAACTTTATCATTCCTAGAGCCATTTTTGAACCAATTCAATTTTTTACAGAAAAGCATCTTTGCTTCTAAATAAGCTACATCTGATATGAACCTGAAAGCAACACCCATGTATGATTGCACATGTAAGTATGCTCCTTTGAACCTGAGTCTTTATTTATGGCATCCTGGAACATTAGGATAGTCATCTTGTCTTTGCGTTTCATTCTATATGTGCACATTTTAAAAAGTTTTCAAAGTTCATGGATTGTATTGCTTTCTAAAATAGACTTTAGAAGGTTGATTTTTCAAAGATATTCAATATATGAGACTGTAAAATTATACTCTTAGGAATAATGGCCAATTTTCCTATCTCTTCTTTAAAAATTTTTTTACTCCATAAATATACCTAAGCCAACTCTATTTTCTTAAATTTCTACTTCTTTAATTCTCCGTTCAGATCTGAATTTTCTATTTATCTGACTTACCCTGAACAATGTTCTTCGACTTACCTCAGACATATATACCTACTTGTAGTGGTCAGCCCATTGCATGAACTTGTCTGGATCCCCTGGGCAGTTTCATGCCCTTGGCTGTGGGGGCCCCGCCCTGGGGAGGGGCCTGCCTTAGGGCAGGAAGGGCCACCTTAGAGGGACTCAGCACAAAAAGAATGTATACAGGAGTTCTACTTCCTCAGAGGAACTTCAGTTTTGCTGTTAGCTTGGATATCATCTTGGCTTCCAGCAGAGACTCTTCAGCTTCTGGCTTAGATTCTTCAGTTTTCTATCATGGATGCTTCCACTTTCCATCATAGATGCTTCAGCTTTCCATTGCAGACTTATCAGCCTTCTATCCCTTCCATCTGCAGACCCTTTGGCCAACTGATAATAGACTTGCATGGAACACAGCAGTGAGCTTCAGACTTGGAATTCCTTCAGACTCCAGAGTACAGACACCCTCTGCATGCTTCCTCATCTGACTGTGTAACTGAGCATCATAAACCAATCTTGCAATTTCTTATATATTTGTACATTTTGTGTTATATATGTTCCTTGTATTATATATGTTCCTCTAGTCTGATTGATACACTATACTTTAACACATTCAATTTACTTCCAAAAAACAGAGCTTCTAGTCAAAAGTTGCAAATTCATAGAAGGTGTTTTTGTTTTGAAAGAGAAAAATTGTGATGCAGTCTATTCCAAAATAAGACACCCTAAAGCTGGGTGGGCTAGCAGACACATGTTATGTCAGTACTTTAGGAAACTGAGGCAGGAGGATTACAAATTTGACCCCAATCAACTTACACACACACACACACACACACACACACACACACATTAATATTTTTGTAAATAGTAATATTTAGCTAGAAAACCATAACAGCATGTTAATATAAACAAACATAATAACAAGTAAATAGGCATAGAATGTAAACAAAATTAAATTCACTGAACATTTGTTGTATGTATTACATGATGAAGATACATGACAGTGAATTCCAGAGATGGAAGATTATGTGGGAATTGTTCTTAAATGATTATTTTTTCTTAGAGTTTCAACATTAGTTTTTCAAAATTTATGGAGGCCATAATTATGTTACATAAAAATTGCATTTAAAAATAACCATAACACAGCAAATCACATTAAGGGTCAGAGTTACATTCAAGGATGCTGTGCATCTTTAGGGAAATAAAAAGCACATGCACAGCGTTAACTGAAGAGTCAGAGAGATTTCAAACTTCTCATCCCACTCTCTCAGTTTCCATACACTCCCCCAACTGTTTATGTTTTCCAAAATATGCACACAACACAAATTTGATCTGTGCCTGTTACAGCAGACTTCTGTGTTGGGTAAACATACATATCTTTGATTGAAACTATAATTTCAAACTATTAGTCCTAGTTTATATAGTTACATATACAGTTATTGAGTATGTATGTAGTATTTGGGGGAAACTCATTGTGGGACAAAAAGCAGAGGAATTCGAAAACTGGCATAACTTTATAGTCTGATATTGTAAAAACTGAATAAATTTTCCGTACTGCGGTGCAGTGGTTTCCTATTTTCCCATTGTAGACACTGTCTTTACATGCTCAGCTGGAGCCATACTCTCTTTTCCTTTCTTTCCTTCTCTTTTTTATGTTTGGAACAGGGTCTCACTATACAGCTCGAACTCATAGTGATCCTTCTGTCTTCAGCCTCCCCAGCACTGGGATTACAGGTGTGAGCTACCACACCTGGACTTGGTGGCCAGCTCGGCACACACCGGGGACAGGGCCAATGCAGCATGAGGGACTGGTGATTGATCCTTGGTCCCTGTGCTTGCTAAAGCAGGTGCTTAGTCCACTGAGCTATCTCACCTACCCCTGGAGCTATACTCTTGTCTTTACTTCTGTCTGTGTTGAAGTTTTCTATCTCTTGAGCATTTTTGTCATGATATTTTATGTATTGCCCCTACTGTTTCATAGGAATTTTTATCTCTAATATTTTTATCTCTAACACTTAAACTCATAACTTGCCTAGAGCTTTATTTTATTAATCTTATTGTAATTTATTACATCATTGGTAATGAATTCAGGGCCTTGCATATGCTAATCAAGCATCTGTCTTTAAACCACATCTGTAGGCCAAGATCCATACGTGTGAATGAGTGACTCTCCATGCTTACATTCTATTACCTGGTGGCAAATCTGAGCAATTCTTTATGCTACTACTCAATAGACTAACAGAGAAGCTACCTGTCTACAGTTATCCCAACAACAGTCACCATCTGACATTTTGTGTCTGGAGGGACGTTTCTCCCTATCAGAATTGTGCCTGATAACTCGACTGGAAAACTATACTGATCAAAGATTTAATTTTAGGGCCGACTCCGCCATCTTCCTCCATCCCACCCGCGCACGCCCAGCCAGAGACTGGCCTGAGACAGTGGCTGACACCAGCGGCCTCCTGGTTCCCGTGCCAAGCTCTCCCAGCGAGAGAGAATTTACAGGACTCACCAGGCTTCCCAGATCAGTGAGAGTGTGGTGAGCCTGAGGGAGAGCCTTTGGCTTCTTCCCAAGTGCGCTACGCGGATCCCTGTCCCAAACCCCTCCAAGCCAGTGACTGTCCTGAAACCTCAGGACCCACTCACCAAC
>PVKA01048069.1:0-13985 GCA_004027165.1 Ctenomys sociabilis
TCCCCCTACTGGGAATTTTCCCAAAGGATCTAGATACATTGTATCATAGAGATATATGTGTACCTATGTTTATAGCAGCACAATGTGTGATAGCAAAATCTTGGAAACAACCAAGATGTCCATCACATGAGGAATGGTTGAAAAAGTTGTGGTATTTCTATATAATGGAGCATTACTCAGCTATTAAGAATGACAAGTTCGAAGCATTTATACTGAAGTGGATGTCACTTGAACCTATACTCATAAGTGAAATAAACCAAACACACATGTGTAAATATCGTATGGTCTCCCTAGTATGACAAGCAAAAAACAAAAATACAAAAGGAAACATACAACAAGTAAAATCAATTGAGTCAGATAAGGCAAAGTGAATGGCATATGCTGCAGGATACTAATCAGCTTTTCTTCTGGATGGTTAACAACCTAAGATCCCAAGTCAGAGTTGTAGAAATAGAAGAGCCACAAGGCCAGCCAACATTTTGGCCCTAGCCTTTCAATGGTGCTTTTTCTTTTGAGAGAAGGACTCACTATGATCTCACTAGTTCAGTTGTTCAGGCTGGCTTTGAACTCCCTATGCAGGCCAGGCTGATCTTGAACTCCTGGTAATGCTCCTGCCTCAGTTTCCCTTGTCCTGGGATCACAGGTGTGGACCACAGGCCCAGCAATGATGCTTCTTCTGGAGGCCTCTTCATACCTCAGGTGCATTTCCCAGCAATCCTCAGAGTAAACAATTTTATTCTCAGTTCCAGAAGGGAGGTTAAGCAAGTAAAGCTACATAGCTGTAAAACAGAAGCACTGGCACTAGAAACACATCTGTTTAAAGCTAACACCTGTGTTCTGCACCACCGTGTAATACCACCACTCTGGATGAACTCCAGAGTCACATCCTTTCAGGGACATCTTTTCTCCATCTACTTTCTACCTCTCATTCTAGTTTTACAATGTGCTTCCAATTCTCTCATTTCACTGCAGATGTTCATCTGCATGGATATTAGTGATTGTGAAGCCTTCCAGTTTGGAGACAGAAAAAGAAAGTAGTCCAACAGAAGACATAGAAGTTTTAGGAACACAATCTGAAACATGAGTCATAAAAGTGTCTAGAGAAATTACTATAAATTTTTTGCATCTAAATTATTTTTCTTACAAACTATTATCTTCATGCTCCCAATTCCTTTAATAGAATCAGAACCAATAACCATTGACAAAAATCTCTTCCACTCGTGTAGGAAGAGATTCATTTCTTGTCCAGTTCTGTGGGCAACAAGAATCATAGAAAGAATGGCATTCTTAGATGAAGGTATCACTCTACACAGCACTGGGAATCTTAAAACAAATATCGGATTCTCGTATCATTGTTTTCTAGTGAACTAAAGCATTGAACTCACTGGGATTTTACTCTATTTGTTCTAAGCCAGAGAAGGTTAATCTTTTTGTGAAAAATGGAGAACTTGGAAAATCTAATGAAAATATAGACATGCAAGAAAAATTTTAAATTCATTTGGGGAGAGTGTCCCTGGAATTTCTAAAGGCCCTTCCATAGATGGAAAGGGTATGTGGGTATGTGTCTGTTGACTTGGGGCTTGAAATTTCATTCAATTTGTTATTCCCACTCCCAGAATAGACTTTAGAAAATAAAATCTCTTGAAGGAATGAAATTTGACCTTATGGAGCTCACTTTTTATTCTGCTAACTTCCCTTGATTTTCTGCCCACACACTTTTCTAAAATGTATTTGCTCAAGGCTGACAATGTAAAAAATTATTTTCAAAACTCTATTTTCATATTTTTTCCACATCACAAAAGACAGCTGGGGCTTCTATTACCTCAAATACCAAGGAAGAAATCACCTGAGGATAAAAGCCACCAGACTACTGAAGACCTTCTGAAGGGATATCTCCTGGGAGAAAAGGCAAGGAAACTTCTAAAAGAAACAGAGGAACTGGGCTTCATCTTATCCAAGGGACAAACTCTCAGAGTGCCCCACACCTTATTCACATGTTGAATAATTTAGGGCCAGAATGTGAAATAACTGTATTAGGCAACACTGTAACACTATTTTAAAAGGCAGACTTCTCTGATGAAGTGATCTTAATAGATTAATGTGACAAGTGATCGATGATGTAGAGTGTGCCTAAGGAGAGTCACATGGAGAGAAATCTTTCTCTCAGGCTCTCACAGAGAGCAAATTGGTCAAGCAATGGCTGTGACTCATCCACATGGCTTACACTGACAAAGGATTTACAAAGTGAGGTACAGGGTCTCAGGATAAATCCTGAGGGCATTTGACTGACTTTGGCAGATACAAAAGTTACATTTCTTGTTATATATAGGTCTTGCTTTATCTTGGTCATGACCATCCAGCAAAAAGTATAAAAACAAAGTATGAAAATAAAGCCTTATTAATATGCTGAGTTGTAAAAGGCTCAAGTCAACAACTTCTGACATTGCCAGTCCTACGGATAACGCACTACTATTACAGACTACTGGACTATATTGGAATATTTTGCTGAATTCACGCACCTACAATATTTAAATGATACTGGAATACCCATCTCTGACAAAACTAAACAAACAAACAAAAAAAAAGGCATATAAAAAAAAAAAACAGCTCTCCTGAGAAATTTTGTGATGAATAATGACAAGTATTTGTGTGAATTTATTGGGAAAATAATAGCTTTTCTAAAACTTAGTGCGTGAATTTTAGTTCTAATGTTATAGAACTAATTCTAAAACTAGTTCTAATTTTACAGTAACTGTTGTTTTAGAAAGTCAGTGTATTTTTCAAACAAAAAAAGTATGACAAAAAGCATTGACTTTGACATGAGGATACATCAAAAGAGCTAAATCCAGTGCTTGAGAGCTTTTGATAATAGGTACTTGAAGCAAGGCCTAGCACATAATAACTGTAAATTTATAGTTGGAAACACCTTAACCTTGTGACAAAAAAATTATATTCTTTGATAAGAACCAAGGAAGTGATGGATTAAAAAATTATTTTGATGGCTCTTAGAACAAACATGCTTGAAGACCAGTGATTTAGGGGTCATGTGTTGAAGGATTCCTTCTTGGTGCATGCCATTCACAAAACTCAGCAAAGGAAGGGAAAAGACAACAGCAGGTATCTTCTTCAACAAGCAGATGCCAGTTTGAGCCACTTCTCTTCAGTCTGTCCATAAAAATGCAGTGGCTCATTTCCACCTAGGAGGATTGTTTTGAGGGTAAAGTGAGGCAATGTAGATAAAGGACCATGGAACCTGGAAATATTAACTATTTACCAAACGTTACTAAGAGGATTTGGCTTTCTTGTGTGTGTGTGTGTGTGTGTGTGTGTGTGTGTGTGTGTGTTTTCCCTTTCATACTGAGCTTAAGGTATTAACCAGATGTTTACTCTCCTCTTTCATTTTTAATTTTTGACCCTATCTTTCTTTTGGGGGACAATTCCGGTCCTTAGACCTGAGAACTGACAGCTCAGGGATGGGCTTTCTCTACTGGACTAACCCTTAAAAGCTCCCCTAGCAGCTGCCAAGATTTATGGGATTGGTTCTAAGCAAGAATTTTCCCCCAGACCTGCCAAATTCAACATGATGTAGTATGATACAATAACATTATATGATCAACATAATCATACACATCCTGACCATGTCTCAAAGCAGTAGATCGGTCCTTCATTCTGTGTATTCTCTTTTAGTATTTCAGTTCACAGTTGGCAATCAATAAAATGGTACTGAGACCCAAAATTGAAAGTAGTTGTAATAAGCAAGATAGTGAACTATTTCCTTCAGTAGGGCCAGTGATTCTTGTGTTAGGTCCACGGCCTCTAAAATTCAGAAACAGAGCACCAAAGGGAGCATGAAGTACAGTTTGGCCTCCATAATTCTGCCTCATTTATTTCCAAGTGCCTCCTTCCCCTTTTTTGCCTGTACAGATTGTTTTCCTCTTTGCTTCCCAAACCAGCTCTTGCTCACTGTCTATAAGATCTTCAGAAGCCTTTCTCCTCCGTCCCACACAGACAGAGGTCATAAACTCTTACCTTTGCCGAATTATGCTGGGATTAGCTGTCACCAAATGACTTTTGGATCCAACATCTTTAGTATATTCACTTGACAAGGGAGGAAGGTTGCATCTAGAGACACAAGAACAAGCATTTCAGAACGATTTAATACTTTTAAATCATGTCAGGTATAATGGTACAAATAGGGACTTTCATCTCAGCTCAATTCATAACTATTTTACCACCTTTCCCTTTTAATAGATGTTAGATGACTAATTAACCATCAGCACCTTTAAAATGCTGTCAAAAATTAGTCCTGTTTTAGAAGAAAGAAAATGTCAGCTACTGAGGTAAATGATCTACCAAACAATAGAGACAGTAACTAGAATGTATTTATTCAATTTCAAACTTGATGTGGTAGGACAGGGAATATTAGGCTTGAAATCAGCCTCAAATAAGGCTATAGTTTTTCTACTCAGTTTTCTTTGGTTTCTGTATCCTAATCATCTCCTTCAACCCACATGTCTAACTTGACCCCTGCCACAACAAGTTAAGTCTATCTTTCTTTTTTTTTTTTTTTTTTTTTTTTTTTTTTTTTTTTTTTTTTTTTTTTTTTTTTTTTTTTTTTTTTTTTTTTTTTTTTTGTCTTTTTGAGACAGTGTCTCACTATGCAGTTCAGGCTGGCCTTAATCAGCTCACTTTGTAGCTCAGGCTGGTCTTGAACACACAACAATCCTCCTGCCTCAGCCTCCCGAGTGCTGGGATTGCACCACGCCCAGCTTAAGTCTAACTTTCTGCACTGGAACAAATCAAAGCACTCAGAAGCAGTTCTGGAAGTTCTCTTCCACGAGGCCCCTGTGTCCCCATTACATGCTACGAAGATTATGCCTTTCCTTGTTTCATTGAGTTATTAGAAGGACTAAAAGAAATGTATAAAGAGTCCCTTTCTTAATGCTTTAGGTTTCAGAAGGTAGTGTTCCTTGCATAACCATAAACCTCAGGAATACATACTTGCCTGTGTTTTCCCAAATATAAATTCTAGTAGTACCTTCAGGGCAACATAAGGGTCACTTAAATCACATATACCTGACTATTCCCACCAAGGCACAGCTTGCTTAGTGATGAAGACGTGATAGTGTACTTCCCAAAGAAGTGCAATGATCCTGCACCATTCCAGATCCTCTAAGGAAAGAGGTCCTGACAGTGTTTCACTACTAAGGCAAAAAAGTCCCATGACTCCCAGCGCCAAAACACCACCCTGGCACCCTAATTATTCCCCTTGATGACTGAGTCTTATGTACACATACAATGAAAAAAATATGACCGTTTCAAATCCAGCTTGTGTGGCCTTCTGCCTGTGGGACGTTAGGCAGATTAACCCTTTGTCTGGCCTCTGTTTCCTCACTGCATGCCACAAAGATGACTTTTCCTGTTTTACTGAGTTACTGGAAAGACTAAAAGAAATGTATAAAAAGGACCTCAATCATTGCAAAACCTCAAAAATGTCACAACCAATCATATCACAGAAATATAATTAAATATATAGTTATTCTTTGGAAAACCTCAAGTAAAGCTATAGTTTTTCCACTTGGTTGTCATCAGTTTCTATATCCTAATGGTTCCTGTCCACCCACACATCTAACTTGACCCCTGCCACATGGAGTTACATCTAACTTTCTACCACTGGAGCAAATCAAAGCCTATTTATAGATAAAAATATCTTAGCAATAATGAAGTCTTTGCCAGCTGTTACGAAGCGTGATTGAAAACCACAGAGAATGCTTTCATTTTTTTCGTTACAGTAAAAGAGCACTGCACCTTCCTCCCCCATCTTCTCTTCTTTGAATACACATGTCTTATCATTCTTGCTGCTTTCAGAAGCAGTTCTGGAAGTCCTCTGACATGAATGTCTTTAGCTGCACTTTTGTTACAGTCTTAATGTCCTGAATTAATGTAGACCATTTACCATTCGTGGTGGTGTTTACATTGTGTGTGTGTGTGGGTGTGTGTGTGTCCGCGTGTGTTTACTTTGGAAAACAGTCAGGAGTCCAATGGTGTCAGATCCAGTGAATAAGGTGGATGAGAACACACTGTAGTCGTTGTATGAAATAACATGCACAAAAGAGTTGTCCAGAACTTAAAGGTAGCACAAATAATAGAAGCGTGTTCCAAGTCAGGATAAATATTCTGAGGGGACTTATTGGTAGTATGTCACCTATAGTAATATTTTTTCCAATTCAAAGGTTCACCAGATATTTTATCCATACGTCCCAGGAGATAGAATTCAGCATGTGCACTCTCAGCTGATCAATGTGAGTTCCCTGGTCTTATTTTTGGTCTTACCCTGGAATGCCTACCACATCGGGACAGAGTCTGGCTTTCATATCTGGTGAGCAGTGAGGGGCACACTGAGAGAAAATATTGAGGGGCTTTGCGGGAGCTGGGGAGAGCTGGGCACAGGATCTCTAAGGCACCTTCAGGCCACTTGTGACACCACACACGTCCCATGTGGTTTCCTGAGCATCCTCACGAGGGGGTGAACTTGTGACTTAACACTGGCTCACTAGGCTGCGTTTAGAGTTCAGTCCTGTGACTTAACAGAACTTTATTTCATAGATAAAACAGATTAAAATTCAGACACGCCTCTTCAAGAAGCTGTGTTTTGGATGGCCTTTGGCAACATCTGAGAACCACCCACACTTTATTAAAACCGTGAACTCTAAGCATTGCTAGGAAATGCTGCTCGCCTGTCTTATGTATGTCTTATGGTTGGTACATCTAGATCCCTGCAGACTTTCTACCATGGAGTACAAGCTCAAGAAAAATTTGCAGATATTAGTTAGACCTCATAATAGAAGAAAATGCTCATATCAGTAAAATATATAAATGGATTTATAGAAAATAATAGCAAAATATTTTTGTGCAAATATCTGCCTTAACCTCTTCTAAATGAATTTTCTTTTCAAGTGCAAATATCTAAGACAATGTCCTCTATCCCTTTCTCAGGAAAACCACACTATAATTTTGGCTCCTTGGCTCCAAAATTGATAATTACATAGATTTATGTAAAAGGCACATTTAATATAGTCAAATTGTTTCTAATGAGGCATAATTTTGTAAAAGTGTTTCAAACTTTGCATTATGGCTTGTTGGCACAATTAACAGATATTAATGGCTAAAGCAGCTTAGTAACAACACTCCTAATCCTAAAAGAGATCTGACCAAAAGCTGGCAAGAAATGAATATTCTTTAACTAGAAGCAGAATGTATGAGAAATGAACTTAGTGCAGAGAACACTTTAAAGGGAAAAATCATAAAATTACTTTAAAATTTTTCTTCTCATATATTTATGAATGCAAAGTGTCCATCTGAGCATAATTCAGAGTCCCCGATATCATGTTCTCTGCACTGTGAGCCCAACCCATCCAGCTTCTCTCATGCATATCATCACTGTTATTTCTGTCTCATCGGCCTCCTGAATATACTGAACACAACGGTAGTATTCTTAAACTTTTGGCCAAAAATTAATTATTTTGATTATACAGCAAACTATGTTTTCTGAAAAGACACAGTTCACTTTGTCATTATAGAAGATGTGTTTGAACAGGTGTAAGCAAAGAAAGACTGCAGCATTATTATACGGTAGATCTAAAAGTCTGACCTATAGTCTAGTGTATCACTGAGCACACAGACTGGTGTATCACTGAGCACACTGTCTGCTGTATCACTAAGCACACTGCCTGGTGTAACACGAAGCACATGCTCTGGTGTATAGCTAAGCACGCTCTCTCGTGTATCACTCAGCACACCGTGGAACCACTAAACAGAGTGTCTGCTGTATCAGTAAGCACACTGGCTGGTGTATAACTAAGCGCACTGCCTGGTGTATCACTAAGCACAGTCTCTGGTGTATCACTAAGCACACTCTCTGGTGTATCACTGAACACACTGTCTGGTGTATCACTGTACACACTGTCTGGTGTATCACTAAGCACACTCTCTGGTGTATCACTAAGCACACTCTCTGGTGTATCACTAAGCACACTGTTTGGTATATCACTGTACACACTGTCTGGTGTATCACTAAACACAACCTTTGCTGTATCACTAAGCACTCTGCCTGTTGTATCACTAATCACACTGTCTGATGGATCACTAAACACAGTGTCTGGTAGATCACTAAACACAATGTCTGCTGTATCACTAAGCACACTCTCTAGTGTATCACTGAACACACTGTCTGATGTAACACTAAGCACACTCTCTGGTGTATCACTTAGCACACTCACTGCTGTATCAATGAACACACTCTCTGTTGTATCACTAAGCACACTGTCGGCTGTACCACTAATCCCACCATCTTTTGTATCAGTAAGCACACTGTCTGGTGTATTGTAGAGAGCTGCGAATAGCTACGCCTTAAAGACACAGCCACACCTTAAAGACACAGCCACACCTTAAAGATACAGCCACACCTTAAAGACACAGCCACACCTTAAAGACGGCGCTGGCTTCCGCCTCCCACCCCCACCTGGGGGGTGAGTGCTTTCTATAACAAACAACTTCTCATTTGGCTAAGGCTAAGACTAGGGCGTTGCTTCCGTGTACCTGGACCTATCGGCTGTGCCCACGTGTCACTCCAGGATTGGACGCCTTGTGGTATATAGTTTGGAGCGGGCTTGCCCGGGGAAGAGAGACTAGAAGCAGCAGCAGGGAGGAGCGGCGGAGGAGCGGAGCAGGCAAGCAGAAGAAGATTGTATAGGGGCCCTGAATAAACCGCGGAAAGAAGAGCTGGTTGTCGCGTCTTCCTTGCCGACGAGGTTGCGCGCGACAGTGTATCACTGTACACACTGTCTGGTGTATCACTAAACAACCTGCCTGGTGTGTCAGTAAGCACAGTGTCTGGTGTATCACTGAACACAATCTTCTGTATTACTAAGCACACTGTCTGGTGTGTCACTAAGCACAGTGTCTGGTGTATCACTTAGCACAGTGCCTCTTGTATCACTAAGCACACTGCATGGTGTATCACTTAGCACAGTGCCTCTTGTATCACTAAGCACACTCTCTGGTGTGTCATCACTAAGCACACTTTCTTGTGTATCACTAAGCACGCTCTTTGTGTATCACTAAGCATACTCTGTGGTGTATCACTAAGCACACTGCGTGGTGTATTACTAAGCTCATTGTCTGATGTATCACTGAGCACCCTGTCTGTTGTATCACTCAGTACACTGCCTCCTGTATCACTAGTCACGGTGTCTGTTGTATCCCTGAGCCCACTGTCTGTTGTATCATTAGGAGGCATTTGGATCTCCTTTCGCCCTTTATCCGTCCATGTACTCTGTTATAGTATATGTTCACACTGTCCTCATGCTTCCTAATTAAACACTAAGTGTTTTATTTTGAAAATGTAACATTTTCTCAATTTTCTAAATGTGCCCTTCTAAATGTATATTAACCACCTTCACATAGATCTGTAAGTGGTCTAATAAATAGGGCCATAGAAATAATTCAGTGGCATAAGTGCCTGTCTGGCAAGACTATGGTCCTGAGTTTCATCCCCGTACCCCAATAACAATAATTTCAAAATAAATCATCAGCCTTTACCACTGTCATATTGAGAACCCTATATAAGGCTTGTTAAAATTTCAAATGTAGTAAAGAAATAGTTAAATTCTTTAAGTGAATCCAAGGTTCGTGCACACACACACACACACACACACACACACACAGCTTTAGTTGGAATGCTACTTTCCTTCAATTCATTTCAATTTTTCATCATTCTATGAGCACTGTGTTTCATACACAGTATTGGGCACAGCAATCACTGGCACTCATTAATTCTGTACTCAGCTATATCTAAAATAGGCCTGACAAGGCCTTGCTTATTTGGGATAAATTTTACAGTGCTAGACAATGTACTTAAGTCTTGTTCGTGTTAAACTGCAAATGGGGAAATAAACACACACACACACTCACACACACACACACACACACTCAGAGTTGGGAATAATAGATTAAAAACATTTGTTGTGTTGCTTCCTCCTACACTATGATAAGGCCCCTGGAAATCATTTAATGTCACTGAGCCTGTGAGCTTAATACTATCTGTGCCTCCTTCCGAACATAATGTGTGGGAAGAGCAAATAAACATACTCAAAAGCAATTTGAAAACCTAAAGTAAGTGATGTAATATCTGTTACATTCCTGCCTCCTTCACAGACCCACAGGTAGAAGCAGAGTTACCACAACAGGGCGTCCCCCCATCCCTCAACCCCACTAGAAGGCTGAGCCCTACCAAGGGTGACCTAACACACTGCAGGTCGCAGACACAGTCCAGGGCAAGGGCCTATCCTGCCCACCCGTAGCAGCCCTTGCTGGCTGCTCAGCCTCACACAAAGCCAATCCATCGGAGTGGGCTCCTGAGCAGGCCCAGGGCCGCCGACTCTCATCCAGCCCCACTCTCCAGGTGATTTCATCCTCTCCTGTGGCTTAATCTCTCTCCGCCCCTCCCCCACTGTGTCCCTTACATTTCATGACACAGCAGCAGGTTCTGTTGTTTTTCCCATCACAGCTGGGGAAATGGCCTTCTTCCTACCCAAAGTGGAGCCAGGAGAGGACTCACTCAGCCCAGAGAACACTTCTCAGAAGACCCACAAGCCCACCTCAGAATTGCTCGATGTACCACCCCAGAAGCCAACCAAAGACCTGAAGAATGCACAGTAAACAGGTGTTACATTGGTTTAAACTAAGAAAACAATCCCTCCCATTTTCCTATTGCTTGTATGTATTGAAATTAAAAATATAATGGAGGTGAACAGATAGTCCTACACTGGAGAAAGAAAAGCTAGAACACTCATGAAGGAAAGGTAGATAGAAATGTGCCTACTCTGCCACAACCTTCACCAAGGGAGAAAGTCTCCTTCTAGAAACCACTTCTCCTCTAGGAGGGAACTTGGCTTCCCCTAGGACAGTGGTTTCCCTAAAGGTCCTAAAACAGTCTTTTCTGTCCCATTTAGCTCAACGCTTACGGCTGGCACTCCAGGACCTTTCAAAGCTTTCTTCTGCCACTTCATCACATACCCTGGAAAAAACACAAACATAAACTCTCCCTGCTCCTTTGCTCAGCTTCCTGCCCTCTGTGGGGCAGGGGTCTCCAGCCTTCTTGGTCATGGAGCCCTCAGGACCCTGGCAGATGGTCCTTTGGACCTCCCTGGGACTTCAGGGTCTGACTTGAAAGACCCCCTGCAGGGTCCAGTCTCTACTATTCCTTTACTTCCTTGGTAAGAATGTCCTGTTTTCTATAGCTTGTCTAATCTTCCCCTGGATGAGCCAAGCTCTAAGATCTCAGACTCCAGTGGGTCATTCTTGGGTTTCTCACCTCCATCCACTTCTGCCTCCACTTCCACATACCCCCTTCACGCCCCTCTGCAGGCCTGCCTCTGGCTTCCCACACTCCCTAGCACAGCTCTCCAGGTGTCCCTTGTCCTTCTTTCCTCTCACCAATCTCAACCCTGCAGGAAGGCGACCTCTCGCTCCCACCTGCACACCTGGCTGCTGAGTGGTGTACTCAGAACAGCAACAGTGTCTGCTGGTGCCAGAGAGCTCAGGATCTGTACCCAGGCTCCGAGCAAAATTCTCCTTCATGAGCCCTGCAGGGGCCTCCTCCTTGAGCCTGATGTCACCATGCTGCTCAGCTTCTTGACCAGGCTCCCTCTTTGTCTCAAGCTCCCTCCCCCTACTCCTTGCCCATTTTCCTAGTCATGCCCACGTGGAATCCCTCTTTACATCCTACCCTGCTACCTTCACATGCTTTTGTGCAAAACCAGGAAGAGAAAAGTGAAGAAAAAAAACTGGACACATTAGACTGTTGATTCACATGGAGGTTTGCCCTACTGATAAAGCAATTTAGAAAGTTTTTAGCATCATAGGAAAGGAGGTCAGAGAAGGAGCATTTGCACCTTGCCTGGCTGGCCTTGCTCAGGGTCTCCTACCTCTGGGCTTTGCCAGCTTTGTATCTAATTCGGGCACTTTCCCTTGCTCCCCTTAGCACTCTCAGGAACTCCATTGTGTATGAGCTAGAGGGAAGCCTAAGAGGAGCTTCAGCTGATTAATGACAAGTGACTAGTTTTGAAAGGCCAGGGGCCTATGGGAGGGGCGGGAACAGGAGAGAAGGCAGACGCTGAGCTGTGGTGCTCTCTCTTACCGCATGACAAAATCTGCTGCATCTATGTGCCGGCCACAGCCACTGTTCTTCAGAATCCCACCATTTCCCACCACCGCACATTTCTTCAATGGCAGCTGGAAGGGGGTTGCCTAGCAACAGAAAACAAGGTGGATTTTCACTGCAGAGAACACAGAACCTCACAGACATCATAGTTTACAACAGACCCTCTGGAGGAAGATGAATGAAGGCTGGGCCAGGCACAAAGACCATATGCGAGGGAAGATGCCAAGAAATCCGTAAGGAGGGAAGTCATTGGTCTCTTTGAAATTAAAAAAGGAAAAACCAAAAATTCCCCTGAAGTATCTTCACATTTAATCTTTTTTTTTTCTTCGTCAAATTGGTCAAGCACGTAGTAGAGCGTTTTTGCTGGGAAAACAAAATAAAAACCCAAACTAAACACAGAGTTATTTATTTTTAAGGGCGTTACAGTAAAGGAACAAACTCTGGTGAATTCCAGTCCCCTATTTGACTGTCGTTTCTTCCATGCATACCATCTGTCATCCGCTGCACAAAGGTCTCTGGGTATTTCCTCCACTCTCAGGGACAAGTGCAAGGACACAGAAGTCACAGTGTCAGGATTCATAAATGAGATATGGGGAGAGGAGGGACAACAGCAGTGCTGAAATGCGGGGGGTTCTGCCCCAGCGAGGAGCAGCACTCGCCAAGGGGACCTACCAGCGGGGCAGCAAGGCGCCTGGGCCGGGCAGGATGGGGTAAGCTTTCTCGCTGGGGATGAGCCTCCAAGAAGAAGTAGGCTATTGGCTCGCAGAGCAGGCAGTGCAGTCTAAGCGCAGAAGGACCTGCTCAGGGTAGGTGCTGTGCTTATGAGCAAGCAAGCAAGCACTTAGCCAGATGGTTCTGTGCGGAAGTCCGGGCAGAGGCAGGCGACTCAGGTTGGACCACACAGCGTGTGACTCTCTTTCTGCAAACATCAAACTGGACTGCAAAGAAAATGCCCCATGTCCCCGAGTGTGGGCAGGAGAGCTATTTATAGTACCATAGGGAGTATGAAAACCCAGCGCAAGCACCTGGAAGTAAAATGTATCATTTGGCCTCTTCTAGCTGGATCAGCAAGAATTGCAGGCTGCACAATTTCCTGCTTGCTCAAGCTGAGTCTAGCCGCTGGTGCTCTTGATGTGCATATATATGTATATGTATACACACATTTGGTTCAGAATAAACAGTATTGGTATGAAACAGGTTAACTTGGGGATTTGCGGGTTAGCTCAGTTGTTTAAGTGCCTGCTTGGGCAAACCGAGTCAGGCCCAGGGGACTGTGATCCCCAGCTGCAATTTGCCTCACCAGATGTGCCCTTAGGCAGCGTGAGCCAGCCAAAATAAAATGAAAAAACTTCTCAAGTTTTTGGGCTGGCGAGATAGCTCAGAGGTTTCAAGTGCCCGCTTAGGTAAGCTTAAGCAAAGCATAGGGACTGTGGTTCAATCCCCAGCACCACATGCTGTGGCAGCCCCACCCCCAGGGTGGGCTGAGCCAGCCACAAAAAACAAAAACACTGATTAAGGTAGCCAAGTAGCTCAGTGGATGAAAGTGCCTGCAAGCAGGAGCAGGGACCGGGGTTTGATGTCCAGGCCTGCGCTAAGATGGTGATTGCGAATGAGTGTGCTGGTGCATGCCTGTTATCCCGGCTCTTGGGAGGCTGTAAACAGGAGGGTCACTATGAGTCTGATCTAGTAGTGAGACCCTGAACACCCTGGAGACCCTTCCCTAAAATATGGAAAAATGAAAGAAAGAAGAAGGAAAGAGAAA
>PVKA01048070.1:0-13996 GCA_004027165.1 Ctenomys sociabilis
TTTTTTTTTTTTTTTTTTTTTTTTTTTGTCTTTTTGAGACAGGGTCTCGCTATGCAGTTCAGGCTGGCTTTAAGCTCACTTTGTAGCTCAGGCTGGTCTCGAACTCACAACAATCCTCCTGCCTCAGCCTCCCGAGTGCTGGGATTACAGGCATGCGCCAGCAGCTATACTCTTAATTTACTGATAAGAGACATCTGCTAAAATAATATCTGTAAATATAATATCATGCATGCACCTTGTACGATACTAAAACATTATGAAAACAGTTTGCAATGTATTAATTAAAAAAAAAGAAACCACAAAACCCCATAAATACATGAAAATTAAACAACACCCTACTCAAAAATCATGGGTCACAAATGAAATTGAACAAGCAATTAAATAATATCTACAATGCAATGAAAATTCAAGAATAACTTAATTGGGATTTATGGGATGCAGTGAAAGCAGTTTTTAAAGGGAAATTTATAGTTGTGAACTCACACATTAGGAAAGCAGAACTGAAACAAATAAATGCTACACCTCAAATGTCTAGAAGAGGAAGAGCAAACCAAAGGCAAAACCCAAGGATGTGAGGAAAGTATAATGATTAGAGCATAAATTAAAAGTATAAACACAAGGTATAAAAAGTAAAGACATATTAATATGCTGAGCTGTAAAAGCTCAAGTCAACAACTTCTGACACGATTCTCCTAATTCAATGAAGAAAAATTTGTACTAATAGTTTTTAAGCAAGATATTATGTTTGTATCTTGTACTATGAATACCACGAAGACAACAATATGCAATGTATTAATTATTGTAACTGTCCTGATAACCTGTTTTGAAACTGTCTTGTAGCTATTTCTTTCTCAATAAAATTAATTTTTTAAAAAAAAAGAAAACAAAAAGAAAAAAGAAAAAAGCTAGTGAAATACCTCAGTGAACTGAGCTCCTGCTTAGGCAAGTACAGGGGCTGGGATTCACTCCCTGGCACCACATGCAGTGCCTGCCCTTCCCTTAGGCACACTGAGCTGGCCCCAGGGCTGGGCATGGAGGTGTGCATATGAAATCCCAGTGGAGGGGAGGCTAAATAAGGGAGGATCGATATGCCTGTGAACTGTGTGGTGAGACCACACACACACACACACACACACACACACACACACACACACAGAAACAGAAAATATTTTCTTCTAATTCTGGGAGTCAGAGCTCTATGATCAATATATTGTTTTGCCTACTTTGTAGTAGTCTTGGTTTCTTCTTAAATTTTTCCATTTAACATGTAGATACCTGTCTTCTCCCTGAAGCTTCACATTTTCATGTCTCTATGAGTAAGTCACTCCATAAATACCTAATCTCCTTTTCTTATAAATCCAATCTAATGAATTTATTTTAATTGAATCACTTCTTTAAACATACACTTAAATATAGTCATGAACTGTATGGTATTCTCCAAACCCACATATTTTCAAGCCCAAATCCCCAATCTGAATGTGTACTAAGACCCCACAGTATGCAAAGTATGTTCCTTAATGGATGCAAAATGCTACCTATACTTGGTACCAAACCCAGTAAGTACTATGCTTCTTCTTGTATGTGGATTACAGTATTTCTCACACATTGTGGCCATATCTTTTTGTAGTCTGAAATTATCACAAATTTATTCTTACCATCAATCTTCACAACCTCAGTATTTTTTTCTTTCCTCAATTTTAGAACTTGTAAGTTTTACCTTTTGCTTAAAGGAAGCACTTTGTGGCTTCTCTTTCACACACACAAATTGCCAGTATCATTATTCTAAAGTTTTAAGACCATTATTAAGAATGATAAGATTATCTGAACACAAACAGTGCAATAACAACCCCATCGGACTGATACCCAAGGTAACGATGAAGTGACAAATAAACAGGTAACATACACAGTGAGGAGACCTTGGACAAAAGGGTTGATTCATGGTGGAACAGAACAGAGCAGCTCAAGAGTTCTTCACATTACTCAGAAAGGTGTGCAATTTAAAATATATTAACTATTTCTAAATATTTTTCTTTTAATATTTCAGGGTATAGTTGATTTGTGTGACTGAAGCAATGGAAAATGAAACTATAAGGAGAAATGACTGTGTAATTAGGAAAGTGAATCATTATGCAGATAAATGAAGTTAAACAAAATCATAACTATAAAGCAATTCAATTGACACTGTCCCTATAAGGAGAGATGCTAGAAATACTCAGAAAAAAGGTTCTTTTGGGAAACAACAATAAGATAGCTACTTAGAAGACAAGGAGAAAGACCTCAGAAGAAAGTAAACCTTCTTACAACTTGATCTTGGATTTTCATCTTCCAGAACCACAATAAAGTAAATTTCTAAGACCAGCCAAGTAGCTCAATGGATTAAAGCACCTGCAAGCAGGTGCAGTAGCCAATCTCTGACCTGCCCTGCCAGCCCCGCCCCTGGGACTTGCTGAGACTGCAATTGAGACTAGGCTTGTTCTCTCCTGCCTATAATCCCAGCTCTTGGGAGACTGTAAACAAGTGGATCAATGCAAGTTTGATCTAGTAGTGAGACCTTGAACACCCTGTAGCCCCTTCCCTAAAATAAAAAAAAAAAAAAAGCACAGAAATTTCTGTTATTTATGGCAGCTGGTGTATGGTATTTAACTTTGTTATCTCCTTCAGATAGGCTCATACAGCAGTATCTGAAGCACTGAACTACAGTGTAGGACTTGAACATATGGCTTTTGTGTTAGACATAGTTCATCCCGCAACAGGTGACTAAATGAAAAAGCAAAGGCTGCCTGGAAAAGGTTGCCCAAGAAAGTTCCTCAAGAATACCACAAAAGCTCTCAAGGCAAGGATACATTTCCCAAAGATTGTTCTCGGCACGAGTGTAATGTTACTTGAGGAGAATATTGCGAATGGCAGACTGATAGATAGCAAGATAGAAAAGGGGAGAAAAGACCAGGTGTTAGGGATTACATAGAACCCTATGAGAAGGCTGAATCTCCCTCAAGTGGTGGTAACCATGGTGGCATTCAACAGATGAGTTAAGCGATCTAATTTTTCTTCTAAGTTATTGTAGGGGAAAAAAAGGCAGAATGGTAAGCAGTAGAGAAATTGGCTGACTACTGGAGGGAATATACTGAATAAACCAACCTGGGAGAAACAAAGAAGGAGGGAAGTGGGTTCCAGGGATCCAGGAAGGCTCTAAATCAAAAACTGAGGGCTAAGCATAAGAAAGAGACAAACTTCAAGGAAGACAGAGGAGGCAGGCAGTGCTTCCTTGCTGAGTACAGATTTCCTGCATTGAGGGGCCACTGAAAATTGTAGTTACTTGGTGACTATGAGTGACCACAGCAGCTGGTGACCCCAAAGAAGCACACAATTGGAGCAGTGTAGCGGACAGCAGTGGAGTACGGTGCTGGTGAACTGGTCCAGGCAGAAGTCCCACAAGTGAGGGAAATGGGCTAGGAGCCAACTTGGAGCAGAACCACCCAAGCTCAGAACTCTGAGTGGCTGCCGGCTGCACCTGATGACTCTCAATAGAGCCTGCGGCTTTTCTTCTAGTCTCTTCCCTTGTGTTTATATTTTTCCTCCTAACTCCTTCTAAATTTTCTCCCTTGTAGGTAAAATTGGCATATTGAGAGCTTTTATGCTGCATACAGTTTATTAGATTTTGTTATATAAATATGATTTTAGTTCATGGGGATAAAGAGCAAAATTAATAAGTACCTCAATTTGTAATTTTCTAGGCAGTTTTCCCAATATGTTATTGCTGTTTGTATCACTTTAGCTAGGGTAACATAATTGTTCTAATTAATTATTTTTCTTGGTATATCAAGAAGTTGTCTAAGTTTAACAAAAAGAAAAAAAAAAGAAATACAAGACAACAGTGCCAAAGAATTAAAGGCTGTGACAAGTAGGCAGCAACTCCTTAGCCAAATGAAAGGATAGAAGTTTGCAGGAGACTGAACAACCAGAAGCCAGCTACACTTGGAGGATGACTCTGGGAACTAGCCACTGCCTGAAGATTCTTCATACTAGCAATATTGCTACTTACCAAAGACACCTTATAAGCATCAACCCAGGAATTAAGTTTTTTTTTTTTAAATAGAAAATGAAAAGTCACTTAAATAAGATGCAACCCTAGACTTACATCTCAACAAAGACAAACCCAGGCGCCAATCAGGTATAACAATCTGAAAGCCACCCACCTAGACTTGCTGAAGTGACAACAAGAAAGAAGGAAAGACAGAAAGAGAGAGAGAGAGAGAGAGAGAGAGAGAGAGAGAGAGAGAGAGAGAGAGAGGCTCTATTAAATCAGAATGAATTTCACGGATAATCACAGATATGGTCACTTAAAGAAAGCTATATAGTTTAATAACTATAGGGAGAATGCAGATTTAAAAAACAGGGAATTTTAAGAAGATCATGGAAACTACAAATGACAAAAATAGAAGTGGAACAAAATCTATAAAACAGATTCTAGTAATGTTGAGAAGTTTAGAAATTGAAAGTATGTGCAGTAGATGACCCAGTGTGAGCACAGAACCTCAAATAAAGAAGACAGGCTTACAGCTGGTGATCATGATAAGAAAGGTTTCCTAAAAATAGAAAGGGACCATGAGAAATGAGTCCAGCAGTTGTTAGATGCAAAGAAAAATATCATAAGATTAGTTGGAGTCAATGAAAGAGCAGGAGGATCACAAGCGTCATAAAATACCTATTCACAGATTTCAATGCAGAAAATTTCCCTGACAGAGAAAAAGAATTAGATATGAATTAAGTGAGACATAGAACTACAAATAGACATGATCAAAAACAATTTACTGTAAGACATACAATAGTTAGGATTCCAGAAACTCAACATAAAAACAGTATATTAAAAGCTCTTAGAGAAAAGAAAAAGAAAGAAATCATCTGTAAAGAAAACCAGAGAATTACAGAAGATTTCTCAACACAAATAATCAAGCCAATATTTTAAGGTTTAAAGGAAAGCAACCACCAACCCAAATTAATGTACTATAAAACAATACCTTTCAAAATTTATGGAAAATAAGATGCTGTCCATAACAAAGACCACCTGAGGAAGTTCATGAATGCCAAACCAAGCCAGTGCTCTGACATGTTGTAAAGGACATTCTAAGGGGAACTCACGAGCCCAAGTATTCTCATCTGAATCCATCAGACAAGGAAAACAATTAAATGGATAGGGAAAAAGAACCAAAAATAGGAATATAATAAGATGAAGTTAAATCAATACACGCTAATGTTAATGGTCTCAGTTCTCCAATCAAATGGAATAGATAGGCACAGTAGATCAAGGAGCAAAATCTAACAATACATTGAACACAAGGCAAACATTTAAGTCAAAAATAATTACATAGTCTGAAAGTCAAATGATGGAAAACAATACTTCATGTGACAGGAATCCAGAAAAGGTAGAGGTAGCTATTCTATTACAAAATAAACATAAAGTCAAGAATAATTAAAAGAGATCAATAAGGTCACTTCATTCTTTTAAGTGGAACAATGCAAGACAAAGAGATAAAAATCATTGATATTTACATGACAAACACCAGTGAGCCAACTTATATAAAATAAGTATCAGATAAGAAAAAAAGTCATGTAAGCATGAAACAACTGTAGTGGGAACAGTTCATACCATGCTTTCACAAATACAAATGTAAACTAGACAAAGAAATAACAGTGAAATATTAGAGCTAAACCAAAGTTTTAAACAAATGTACCTAGAATGTATCTACAGATTTTTTCCAGCACACAACATGACAACACATGTTCTTCACATCTGCACATGAGATTGTCCTCAAAATAGAACACATGCTAGCTCATAGAAAATGGATCAGTAAACACAAAGGACCTGAAATTACTCCATACATACTATCAGACCATAGCGAAATGAAATTGGAAATAAATGGTAAAAAGTTTCGTAAAAACATGGGAATCAAATAACACCCTCATCAGCAACCAATGGATCACAATTGAAATTGAAAAATAAATTACACAATTTCTAAAAATAAATAGAAGTTACCAATATAACATTGTGAATAAGTAGATATAACATTATAACATACTGGAACTTAAGGGATACTAGGGAATTTTATAATACTGAATAACATATCAGGAAAACTGTGTGAGCACAAATAAACAACTTAATGTTGAAGCTCAAGAATTCAATAGAAGAAGAGCAAGTCAAGCCCAAAGTTCATAAAAAGGAGGAAATTATTAAGATTGGGGCAAAAATCAATGCAATAGAGATTAACAAATTCATGCAAAGGACTAATAAACCAAAGAGTTAGTTCTTTGAAAACTTAAATAAAATCAGCTAATCCTAAACGAATCTTATCAAAAAAGGAAAGAAAAGATTCAAAACCACTCAATTAACAAAGAAGATGAAATCACAACAGATCCTACAGAAATACAAAAAATAGCTATAACACTTCAATATGTATTCTAATAAGATGGACAATAGAGAAGAAATAGAAATATTCCTAGATGTATATGAGCTACCAGCGCTGAGTCAAGGAGATTTAAAAATCTACTTAAACCAATGTTAGTCAATAAAAATTGAAAATGCAATTAAAAACCTACCACAAAAGAAAATCACAGGCTGTGATATATTCATTGCTAAATTGAACAAGAAATTTGGATTATATCTAATCTGGCTATTGCTCAAACACTAATTAAATTGAAATGGAAGCAACAGTTCCAAATTCATTCCTGGATGCAAACATCACCCCATTGCCTAAAGCAGAGAAGGACTTAAAGAAGAGGACTGTAGGTCAATTTCCATAACAAATATAGATACAAGAATTGTTTACTAGATACTGGAAAACAAAATACAATAGATAATTAATAAGATTATGCACCATAACCAAGTAGGAATCATCCCAGGGACACAGGGATCATTCAATATATGCAAATCAATACATGTGTTACATCATATTAACAGAATCAAGACAAAAACCATATGATCCAGAGAAAAGCATTTGAAAAAGGTTCAACACTCACTCATGATAAAAACCTTAGAGAAATTGGAACAGATGGTCTTTATCTCAGTCTGACAAAAGCAATCTATGACAAACCAACAGTCAACATCATACTAAGTAAATGAAAACAGAAAATTTTCACTTTTAAATCAAGAAAAAGACAAATATATCCACTGTCAGAATTGTTATTCAATATAGTTCTGGAAAGATTAAAAGATCAATTAGTCAAGAAAGAAACAAAAAAATAAGAATAGGAACAAAAAAGAAGTGAAATTATTAGTTATGGATGACATGATCCTCTAGATGACTCCCAATCTTCCACCAAAAGACTTCTATATTTAATCTCCAGATTAATATCACAGTAAAATATAAAGTCAGTGTTTAAAACTTAATAGCCTTCCTGCACATGAATAACAAACTCACTGAGAGAGAAGTTACAGAAACACACCTTTCTTAATAGCATCCCAATGAATGAAATACCTAGTAATCAAGCCAATTAAGGAAGTAAAAGATCTCTATATTGAAAGCTGCCATACTCTAAAAGAGATTTGGGAAGATACAGAAAGTGGAACATATCCCTTATTAATGGACAAGAAAACTGAAATAGTAAAAATGGTGATTCTTCTAAAATTGTTACATTTCCAAAATTCCTACACAGATTTAGTGAAATCACAATTAAAATTCCAACCTCATATCTCACAGAGTTTGATAAAACAAGCCTAAAATTCATTTGCATCCAGAACACATCTAGAATTCCAGTTGCAATTCTGGGCAACAAAGGCAAGGAAGGGAGCATCACAATCTCTGGCTTGAAGTTATACTACAAACACCATGAAAAAAACAAGATGATGCTGGTAAAGAAAGAGATCTCAGGACCAATGGAACAGACTAGAAAATGCAGAAACAATTCCAGATCTGATTAGCCACTTTATCTTTCACAGTGGTGCCAAACATGTTCACTGGAAGAAAGATAGCCTCTTTAGTAAATAGAAAAACTGGTTTTCACATATTTGACCATGCACTAAACTAAGATAAAAATTGATTAATTACTTAAATATTAAAACAGAAACACTAAATCTGCTGAAAGATAGACTAGGTTGAACTCTTAAAGACTGTGGTGTGGACAAAGACTGTATACAAAACCCAGACTGCAATAGAAATATTACACTGATTCAACAGCTGGGATCTAATATTATTAAAAACCTTGTACACAGCAAGAGAAACCACCAACAAAGTGAAGAGAAAACCAATAGTATGGGAAAATATCATTTCCAGCTGTTCTTCAGATGAAGGACTACTATTTAGAATACATGAAATAAAAAAAAAAAAAATCAGAGTTTCCAAATTTAAAGAACCAATCCAAAAGTGAACATCTAAATTTAATAGACACTTCTTAAATGAAGAACTATAAATGCAACTAAGAGACTGGGGGGGGGGGCACCTGTAATCCCAGCACTTGGGAGGCTATAAACAGGAGGATCACTGAAAGTCTGCAATGAGATCCTGTACACCCTGTATGCTCTGTCATAAATACAAAAAAAGAGAAAGAGACAGTAATTAGATATATGAAAAGTTGTTCAACATAATTGATTATTGAGAAAGGCAACTTAAAACAACACAGATTCAATCTTACTCTAGAAAGTATGACTATTGTTAAATTAAATGCTGGCTGGGGTAGGCCATAAGAATGAATGTTTCTCTACTGTTGGTGGGATTGTAGATTGGTGAAACCATTATGGATATTAGTTTAAAATTTTTCATAAATTAGGACTAGAATTATCATTTGATCCAGCTATTCCTCTTCTTGACATCTTCCTGAAAGAAGTAAAACCATTATATCACAGAAATATATGCACTCCCATGATTATTCTAATAGCATAGTTTGTAATGATTAAATATTGGAAATAGCTCAAATTTCCATCAACTGATTACTGGATAAAGAAGGATATGCTTGAGACAAATCTAGGTAAATGGGTACACCTTGAGACTATATTTTAATTGAGGTCAATCTGATACATATATGTAAATGCCACATTGTTTCTCTGGTGTGAGAAACTAAAAGTGTAAATGAGGACCAAATTTTATTATACATATTGTGATGCAGAAAAAAAATATCCAAATGGGAAGGTAACTAGAGAGAGGGAAGGAAGGAAGGAAAGAAAGAATAGAAGGAAGGAAGGAAGGAAGGAAGGAAGGAAGGAAGGAAGGAAGGAAGGAAGGAAGGAAGGAAGGAAGGAAGGAAGGAAAAATAATGAGAAAAGGAGGAAAAATGGAAACAAAGCTTTGTAAATAGGGAGAGGAAAAGAGGGTGAAGGAATAAGAGGAGAATGGGAAAAAAGAATAAGTTATATCATGCACAAGTACATATTCTGTATAATGAATGTAATCATTATATATAGCTAAAATATAATAACAAACATAATCAAAGAAACTTGAAAAAAATTTAAGTGCTGTCATGTTGCTGTAGAGAATGAATTATAAGTGTACTGATATGGAATTGACAAGAGTATTTTTAATTTTAATTTTAAATTTTTATTTTATAATTTTTTCTTGTCTCTTGTTTCCTTTTATTACCCTTTCTTTACAAACATTTACTTGAGACACAGTATGGCAGTAATTGCTATGGCATGACAAGCAGTACTTATTTAGAAGGCCAGAATGACAGGCATTCCAAGTATGACCCTACTATTACACATTGCTATCTTCAGTGCAATTGCTTAGTTATTAGGTATCAGCATATACAGTTAGTCAGGGAGAGAATCCTACCAATTAACTGCTAGTTTAAAAAACCTGCTGAAGATTCTCAGGATCATTGCCTTAACCATCTTGTACATACAAATGTATGGTTTTTCCCCTGTCATGTTTCCTAGCTTTTCTCCTTGCCCTCTATTCACTGTCTAATCCTCAAGTTCTCGCTTTCCTTTTAATTGTGTTATACAATTATATTTCTATTTTTACCTCTTCTTTTGAGTTCTTATACTAGAGAGACTATCCTATGCTACCATTATTGAAATCAGTGTGGAGATTCCTTAAAAAAGTAGGACTGGAAATCCCATTCAAACCAGTTATCCCCCTACTGAGAATTTTCCCAGAGGAACTGAAAATATTATATCATAGTGATATATGTGTACCTATGTTTATAGCAGCACAATTTATGATAGCCAAGTCCTGGAAACAATCAAGATGCACATCACCTGAGAAATGGATGAAAAAGATGTGGAGTAATACAATGGAGTATTACTCAGCTATGAAGAATTATAAACTTGAAGCATTTATATTTAAGTGGACACCACTTGAAGACATACTCATAAGTGAAATAAACCAAACCCACATGTGTAAACATCATATGGTCTCCCTAGTGTAAGAACTCAAAAGAAGAAATAAAAATAGAAAGATATAAGTAAACATCATGCTTATTGTATTTTAGGACAGGATGTACAGGGTGTATAGGGTCTCACTGCATAGGTCTGACTCGTAGTGATCCTCCTGTTTACGGCCTCCCAAGTGCTGGGTTACAGGCATGTGCCACCACTCCCCATCTCAGGTGCCACCTCAATGTGCCTCAGGGGCGGGGCCAGCTCAGCAGTCCAGGGGATTGAACTTCCAGCCCCTGCATCTGCCTAAGCAGGTGCTTTAATCCACTGAGCTATTTAACCGGCCAATTTTTTTTTATTTTTAATAGTGACTACAAAGTAGTATTAAAATAAAATAAACTACAAATGATACAGAATTTCACTACACAAAATAATATGAATTTCACAGTATTTGTTGTATTTCATAATGCTGTCTTCAAAGCAGTTGTTCATATTACCAGATATACATATGCAACGCTGGAAGAAAAAAGAAAAAAAAAAGAAATATATAACAAATTAAGAAGAGAAAAAGATCAAAGAATTGAAAAAAGAAGACATATTTTTGAAAGGAACTGAAAGAATGTAATAACAAAAATACAGGCTAGAAGGAAGCAATAACAACCAAAAGTCGTAGATTTAACATATTTAAGGCACCTTGCAATCCCTTTTGATGGAGGATCCCTGGGAAACTGCTGATAAGTTATATATTGGGAGTTAATATTAAAAATTATATGAAGATTTTGGACTTAACCAGTTAGGGAATGGTAAAAGTATTCTATTGTGATGAGAAGTACAGATGTGCAATGATTTAATTGAAAGTGGAAAATAGATATTGGTATTCCACCAAGATAGCTCAGTGGACTAGAGCACCTGCTCAGACAAGCCTAGGCGAGTGCAAAGACCGGGATTTGATCCCTGGCACCATGTGCTTTGTCAGCCTCGCCACTGACAGGTTGAGTGACAGAGTCTGAGGGCAGTGGTACATGCCAGGGTTGGGGAGGCTGAGAGCAGCAGGATCACCACAAGTCTGAGCTGTGCAGTAAGACTCTGCAACAACTAATTACATTAAAAATGAATGAATAAATACATAAATAATGAATAAAAAATAAATGTATTAGAATAAAAATTCCTTAGTAGTTTACTGACCAAATCACATGGTTTTGTTGCTATCGCTAATTTTTAAATAAATATCTCATTTTTTGATTATTAGACACATTAGAGTAAACTTTCATATTAAGTTAATGTCTATACTTCATGTCATTTTCCTTTTATTTAAATTATCTTCTGATTTATGCAGTTTTCTATTATTTCTATAGAAGTATAATTACTATAAGTAAATTTATTTCCATAAAACTCATTTTGGTATCATATTGTTCAAAATGAAATTTAGAAGTAAAAGCCAGATTTGTTCAGACAGAGAAGCATATACAAGAGTCATTATTGTGTGTGTAAAAATCAAATTGATCATAATCCCTTTCTGAGGAATGCAGTAGGCTTTAATAATATTTGATGCAAATTAGTTATGTGAGGAAACATTAAGCTTCTGAAAATCTAACCTAAGTTATAATATAAATTTATTCCAGTTTCAAAAACAAAATGTTGGCATTCATATATGTTTGTTTTATTATGAACACCTCTCTCCAATTTCCTTTCCAATTTTTAATATTTTACATTGAAGGAAAGTAGCTTCAGTCATAGTAAAGGAATAGAAGTCCATTAAGTTGCATCAGATTTGGAGTTATTGAAGGTCCTATTTTGCGAACAACAAAGTCACATTTGAATGGTCTTTCCTTATGACTGAGGAGGAACAGAGACTCGGTGTAAATATTGGAAGCAGGGATATTTGTCAGATTCTGTCCCAAATATGTACTGCATATGTAGATACAAAGAAGAAAGGCCTCAACTATGGCAGGTAGAAGGTACATAGGCCAAGAGGAAGAAAACATTGAAAAACTGTTATTTTACCTAAAAGTAACAATGATCTACTGCCAGCTTTCTAGCTCAAGTAATCAGATATTAGATACCAGTAACTAATACAGAAGAAATGAATAAATTAATATTAGAGGTGAAGTATGAAAATAACTTTTTAAAATACATTGCATTTGAGGTATTTGTGGATATTGAATTACAGATGTTGTTTGGATTCGATGAAAGGAGTTGAGATTAGAACAAAACACTTGGAATCTACCACCTATGATCAGAAAAATGTCTAATAGTGTGAAGTTGTCAGAAGAAAAAAAATAGGGAAAGGATCACAGGGCCAAGGACTGAATCTATGAGGTCATCAATAATTAGCAAGTGGTGAAGAGGGCAAATCAGTTAATAGTTATTGCTTCAATATAGATGTGGAATGGGTAGCATAACCCATATAACACAGGCACCTAATTCAAGCACTATCATGATTGACGATTTATAAACCAGGCAAGCGTGAGGATATGAGGCAGCATGAAACCTGAAAAATTTTTATATATGATTTGAAGAAAAAATTTGTCTTACCTTACAGAAAATTTTTTCAACTTTTTAAAAAATGTGATAAAATGTCTACCTACATAAACACACCTATGGGGAAGCATTGTCAGGCTGCGAAAACCTGCACTGAGGGCTGGGGTTATAGGTCAGTAGCATAGGCACCTGCCTGACAAAGCACAAAGTCCTGAGTTTGACCCCTGGTACCAAAACAAAGCAAAATCTGCGTTTAATGTGTCTTTGTAACCTTCACAACAGCCTTGTTTGCTTGTTAGTTTGTTCGCCTGTGGCAGTGCCTCCCTCTGTAGCCCTCCATCTGCCATCAGCAGGCCAAGCTGGTTCTGCACTGTCTGTTCTCCTGACAAAGCCTTCCGAGTGCTGGGATGCAGGTCCTACGACCATACTGGGATCACTGTCATCATATTTGAAATGTGGCTCAAAGCAGCATAATTACACACCAGCAGATGATTACACACTTGTAGTCATTTAGAGCAAAAGGAACAGGCCAATGGTTTGCAACTTACAGAAGAAACAATGAAGCAATTTTGATAACAGACAACAAATTTCAAATTTAATGGCAAAATATGTAGAGAGATAATCATATGTAGCTAATACTCACCAATAATTAAGTAGTATACATGAATTTACAAAGATGGTGTTGACCAGCATACCTTAAAATTATGTATTTTCTCTTTCGCTTTGTATTTGTTAATCTTTGCTTGTTATTTTAGGTTTATTTAGATCCTTAATTCCAAAAAGTAGATGAATAATTCAAAATTGGTTCACTAAAGGATAGAAAGCTTGATGAAATACCAGCATAATACTTTTCTTGATGTTATAAACATAATAAATAGAACCAAAAGGAAAATATAAAATGTGAATCTTGAAATATGATACTTGAATGTATGCATCCCAAAGGTAAGACTTCAGTGAGAAACACCAAGGAATGTAGTTTTACCTTTGGTCATCAGAGCATTGTCTGTTATGAAAGTATTACATTTACCTACCAAAATTTGTCATGTGCATTTTATTCTCTCTCTCTCAGTCTCTCTCTCTGTCTCTCTCTCTCTGTCTCTCTCTCTGTCTCTCTCTCTGTCTCTCTCTCTCTCTGACTCTGTCTGTCTGTCTGTCTGTCTGTCTGTCTGTCTCTCTCTCTCTCTCTCTCTCTCTCTCTCTCTCTCTCTC
>PVKA01048071.1:0-13988 GCA_004027165.1 Ctenomys sociabilis
GGTGTCGAGTTCAAGAACCTAAGGTAGTTGAATGTCAATGGAGTGCCCACTTTTGACAGGTGTAGACAAAGGAAGGGTTGTAGAAAGAAAAAATCATCCTGTGTGTGTATAGACAGTACAGTTGGGATAGATAACGCTGTGCTTCTACATAATTCTATGAGAGGCAAGATCTGCACTAATGGTGGTTGGACAGGATATTGTGTCGGCTTTTAGTGCTATGGTCATCCACTAGGTAAATAATTATTGAATCTTTGATATAATTCAGCTATAAAAAAAAACCTGTAAATATAATTTCATGTATGCACCTTGTACAGTACGAAAACGTTATGAAAACAGTTTGCAATCTATTAATTCATCGACTCTGTATGGTTAAGGTGTCTTGAAACTGTCTGATTGACATTTGTATTTTAATAAAATAAAAATAAATGGAAAAAAAACAAAGGTCTGCTCTCTAAAATGTATAAAAAACTGAAAAATTTAGGGCCCCTAAATTTAAAGACCCAAACCCGAAATAGGCATATGAAATGCATACATACTTCTTAGAGGAAAAAATTAAAGAAGAGAATAAATATATGAAAAAACGTTGCACATCACTAGCCATCCATGAAATGAAAATTAAAACAATACTAAGATACCATCTCATCCTAGACAGAAATCAACCAACAACAAATGTTGGAGAGGATGTGGGGAAAAGGGCACACTTCTTCACCCTGGTGTGTATGCAAACTGGTGCAACCATTATGGAAATCAGGATGGAGACTCCTTAAAAAACTAGGACTGGAAATAGCATTAAATCCAGCTGCTCCCCTACTGGGAAGTTTCCCCGAGGAACTGAAAATATCATGTCATGGTGGCATAAGTGTGTCTATATTTATAGGAGCATAATTTGTGATAGCCAAATTTTGGAAACAACCAAGATGCCTATCACCTGTCAAATGGATGAAAAAGATGTGGTATTTGTATACAATAGAGTATTACTCAGCTATAAAGAATGATAAATTTGAAGTGGTTGCCACTTTAAGATATACTCATATGTGAAATAAAGCAGACCCATATATGTAAATATCATGTAGTCTCCCTCGTAAAAGAGCTGAAAAGAAGAAACACAAATGGAAAGGTATAACACAATTAAAAGGAAAGTGCAAAGGCAAAGAGAAGAGCTGGGAAACATGCCAGGGGCACAAGATCGGTAAGGCAATGATCCTGAGAAACATCAACAGGTTTTTGAAACTAAAAGTTAATTGGTAGGATTCTTACCCTGACTAACTTTATAGTCTTATACCTGTAAGCCAAGCAACTGTATTGAAGATAGCAATGTGTAATAGAAGGGTCACACTTGGAATGTTTGTCATTATGGCCTTCTAAATATGTACTGCTTGTTATGACATACTAATTATTACCATACTGTCTCTCAAGTAACTGTATGTTTTAAAAAAGACTAATAAATGAAAAAAGAGACAAGAAAATAGATGTCACAGGATTGTCCTAATACAGTGCTGAAAATGGTTAGTTTTCTACATTTCTGTGTAAAAATATGCAATTGTTTATTCATATTTTTTAAATAATTTTTCACTTTTTATTTTTTTCTCCATATTCTAAAGGGACATAAAATTTTACATATAAATACTTGATGGAAAACACCAGTTCCATGTTATGTCTAAGATACTTGATATTCAGACAGATAGTGAGGTTAAACCCAACTGCATATGTTGTAGGGTAATAACAAATTTCTCTTCTGGAGGGTTAACAACCTAAGTTTTCAGACAAAAAATTAGAGTAAAAGAAGGACTGCAAGGACAGCCAACATTTTGACTCTAGCCTTTCAAGGTCAGTGAAGACTTAACAAATGGTACTGGAATCACTCGCTCTGTACATGCTAAAAACATAGGAGAACCTATAGCATAGCATTGTGTAACACAACTATGTCCCCAAATTTCTACTCAAGAAGATTGTGGGGCCATAGAGCAAAGTGATCAATGATGTAGAGTGTACCTAAGGAGAGTTACATGGAGAGAAATCATTCTCTCAGGCTTTCAGAGAGAACAAATTGCTCAAGGAATGGCCCTGCCTCATCCACAAGGCTGACACTGACAAAGGATCTACAAACTGCAGTACAAGGTTAAAGGATAACTCCTGAGGGGACTTGACTGACTTATCACATACAAAAATTACATTTCTTGTTATAGAGTCTTGTTTCATCTTAGCCTTAACCATCCAGCAGAAAATTATAAAAACGAGGAATAAAAAGTAAAGCTTTATTAGTATGTTGAGCTGTGAAAGGACGAAGTCAACAACTTCTGACATTGCCAGTCCTACAGATAACTCACTACTATTATGGACTACTGGATTATTTTGCTGAATTCACACACCTACAGTATTTAGATGCCAATGAAATACACATCTCTGACAGGACTAAACAAAAAAGGGGATACAAAGGAAGGACCATTTTGTATCTGTATATACAAAATATTTAGGATAGATATATAGCTACTTTCTCTTAATTAAATAAGAAGGAATATTTGTACTAATACTATTTGGACAGGATATTATGTCTGCATCATGTACTATGAATAGCTACTAATAGGATAACAAAATACCATGTATTATTGAAACTGTCCCATTAGTCAGTTTTGAAACTGTCTCATTGCTCTTTGTTTCTCAATAAAGTTAATAAAAATAATAAAAAATAAAAATAAAATTAAAAAGAACTGTTGCAATGGGATCATGCTCCCAGCGTGTACCACCATTTTAGACTAGCTGACTTGAAAACACAGTGGCATGACTTTTTGAGAATAATTTCAGGAGCTCATTGTGTGATAATACCTAGCAAGGCTAGAGGTTCCCTGGAAGGCTATATATGCTTTGAATCAACATCTGAGATATGGTATCATTTCATATATAGCCAGTATCTAGAGCTCTAAGAATAAAGAAGAATTGTTAAATCTTGTATGCAAAGGTCCCACCTAAAGCCTCGTACGCTAACATGTGGAGCTGTCTGGAGGTCACTGGATGTAGAGGGTGCAATGCTGAGATCAAGTGTGTGATTCTGGGGTTGATTTATGTTGTGCTGCTAGAATTAAAGCTGCTCCTTGTGTACCTCTTTTCTCAATGATTTCATAAAAGGATGCTAGATTTTGCCCCAGTATGTTCTGCACCTGATCATGTGATTTTTGTTCTTCTGTTTATATATTACAATGATCGATTTGTTATTTTGAACCATGTTTGCACCCTTGAGATGAAGCTTCTTTGAATGTGATATGTGATTTTTAAATAATTCATTAAATTCTATGTGCCAGTATGGTGTTGAAGTTTTTATATCTATATTTATTCAAGGCAATGGTGTATAATTGCCTTTCTCTATTGGTTCATTGCCTGGCTTTAAACTAAGTAACTGGTTGTTTTCAGAAATAAATTTTGGAGTATTTTTCTTTATTTCTTTATTTTCTTATTTCTAAAGAGAATACAAAATAGTATTAAAACAGAAATATTACAAGTCATACATAATTGCACATAACAAAATAATATGAATTTCACAGTTTTTGTTGTTTTTAAACAAGTTGTTTATAATGTATGAAAAATTGGAAGAAGAAAGCTAAAAAGAAAGAAATATATAAGAAATTCAAGATAAAAAGGTCAAAAATCGAAAAAAGAATAGAAAACAAATGAGGCTTTCTTTGCACTTTTGCACAGACCAGCATAAATCTACAGTATAGTTGTGCAAATCATCCTGTTTACATACATAAATGTATATCTTTGCCTCAATACTTATCCTGTCCCCTTCAACACAGCAACTCTTTCCTTTTGAATAAGTTAATTC
Source organism: Ctenomys sociabilis (assembly GCA_004027165.1). Lineage (NCBI taxonomy): Eukaryota > Metazoa > Chordata > Mammalia > Rodentia > Ctenomyidae > Ctenomys > Ctenomys sociabilis. The sequence continues at coordinate 3,818 of PVKA01048071.1, forward strand.
CTTTTTAGCAGTAACTATTGCACCCTTCAGATATTATATTTTCTTTCAAGCTCTCACACAAAGAAGACAATACAATGTTTGCAAATGTGGGCCTTATTAATTTCACTTAAGCGTATACTCTGATTATATTCATTTACCAATGAAAGCTGAAAATTTGTCATATATTTCATTTTTATTTTTTTAAAAACAGTATAAATATAAAAATATAAGTGATACAGATATCACTTAATAAGATAATATGCATTTCATAATATTTGTTGTAATACATAGAGTTTTCCAACCAGTTATTCGTATTACCAGGTATACTCATGTAAAATTGGAAGAAGAAAGAAGAAAGAAGTCCATCAGAAATTAAGAAGAGAAGTATGAACAATTCAAAACAGGAGACAAAACAAATTAATTATTATCTGCTTCTTAAAAGAGACCAGCAGAAATGCACAATACAGTTGTCCAAGGAAGGTGAGAGACCCAAGTCCCACAGGCTGCCCGGAGTCTGCTAAAGTTCTTCAATCTATCCTGTTTTATAAACCTAATAACATTCCATTATGTAAAAATACAATATCTTCTTTATCCATTTCTCTGTTAATACTAATTATTAGCTGATACTAATTTGGGTTGTTCCCAAGGTTCAATTATGACAAATTTCATTCCTATAAATGTGGGTGCACATATATCAGTGTGGTATGATAATTTCAGTTCTTCTGCAAAAATAACCAGGAGGGGAACAGCTTGATTGAATGAGACCTCCAAAGATAGCATTTCAATTTATCTTCACAGAGAGTTCCATAATGATTGTACTAATCTGCACTGCACCACCAAGTAAAAGGGTACCTTTTCCCCAGAGCCTCTCTAGCATTTGCTATTGGTAGTCTTCTTAATGTGAGCCATTCTTTCTGTGCTGTGACAGAACCTCAGTGTTCTTTTAATTGGCATTTCTCAAGTGGACAATGATGTCAAATAGTTTTTTCAAATATTTACTTTGCATTTGTATTTCTTAATCTGACAAGTGTATACTCATTGCAGATTTACGATTTTTTTATGGAGTCTTTACATCTAGGGGGCCTGATCTTTTTAAATTCTTTATATGTTCTACGTAGAAGGCTTTCATCAGAGGGACAGTCAGCTATAACTTTTTTTGGCCTGATTTTGTTTTCTTTTTACTCTGTTGGAGATTTCCTTTGAAGTGCAGAAACATTTCAAAAAGATGATCCCAGCTGTTGATTCCTTAATATATTTTCAATGCAGTTGGTTTCTGTTCATGAACTTCCCATATACTCCTATGTTTTAAAGATTTCAATATACATTTTCCTCCTCAATATTTATTTTCTGTCTTAGTGTTCAAAACTTTGATCCACTTTACCTGGTGTAATGCACGGTGGTAGACCTGGGTGTAGGTTAAACCTTTGTTATGAGGAAAGCCAAATTATCCAGCACCGTTTATTAAAGAGACTATCATTGTACTAGTAAACATCTTTGGCTGGTTACCAAACATAAGGTGGCTGAATGTGTTTACAGTTGTGTCAGCATCTTCTAATATATTCCATTGATCCTTAGGTCTGTCTCTATGCCAATTCATGCTGATTTTGTCACAGTAGCTTTATAGTATAATTACAAGTCAGAAATTGTGATACCTCCTGCCTTTGCTTTATTTCCCATGACTACTTTTGATGTTCTGTATCTCTGCTCATTCCAAATGAATTTAAGGAAAGTTTTCTCTAGCTATGTGAGATATACTAATGATATTTTAAACTGGATTGCATTGAATCTGTATAAAAATTTTTTGGCACTATGAACATTTTCACAATGTTGGTTCTATCAAAGAGAATGGGATATCTTTCCATTTTCTCAAACCCTCTTCAATCGCTTTTCTCAGAGTACCAAAACTTTCTCTGCATAAATCTTTTGCTTTCTTTGTGAGAAGGATTCATAAGTATTTCATTTTTTTATGCTAGTGTGAAAGATGTGGTTTTCCTCATTGCTAGTTCAGGGCATTCATTGCTTGTGTACAAAAATCTACTGGTATTTGAGTATTGACTTTATATCCTTCTATGTTGCTGAATTTTCTTATTAAATCTATAAGACTGTTAGTGGAGTTTTTGAGGTTCCCAATGTAAAGTATCTTGTAATCCGAAAATAATTATACTTTAACTTCTTTGCAGTCTTTATTCCAGTCTTGGGTAATTGCTCAATCTAACGTTTCCAGAACTATATTGAATAGGAGTGGAGACAGTAGACATTTTTGTGTTGCTGCTGATTTTAAAATGAAGAACTTCAGTTTTTGATCATTTTGTATGATGTTGGATACTGGATTCTCATAGATCACTTCTGTATCTATGGAGATGAGTATGTGATGTAACTTAGTGGTATCCCAAATTTACTGATTACGGAAATTATGGGAAAATTATCAATAACGTAGAGTGTGCCTAAGGAGAATCACATGGAGAGAAAACATTGTCTCAGGCTTTCACAGAGAGCAAGTTGGTCAACCAGTGGCTGTGACTCATCCACATGGCTGACACTGACAAAGGATCTACAAACTGCAGCACAGGGTTTCAGGGTAAATACTGAGGGGGTTGACTGACTGTCAAATATAAAAGTTACATTTCTTGTTATATAGGTCTTGCTTTATCTTGGTCATAACCATCCAGCAGAAAAGTATAAAAGTGGGGTAGAAAAAGTACAGCCATATGCCAAGTTGTAAAAGGCTAAAGTCAACAACTTCTGACATTGCCAGTCCTATGGGTAACCTGCTACTATTATGGATTACTGGACTATGTTGGATTATTTTGCTGAATTCATGAACCTTCTATATTTAAATGGAAAGGTAATACCCATTGGTGACAAAACTAACCAAGAAAAGGGATATAAATGAAGGACCATTTTGTATCTGTATATACAAAATAGTTAGGATAGATATACAGCTACTTTCTCTTAATTTTCAATGACAAGAATGAATTGTACTAATATTGTTTGGACAGGATATCATGTCTGCTTCTTGTACTATGAATAGCTACTATGAAGACAACAATATGCAATGTATTCATTATTGTAACTGTCCTACTAACCTGTTTCGAAACTGTCTCATTGCTATTTATCTTGCAATAAAAATTAATAAAAAAAGAGATGAGGATGTGGTTTTTATGCTTGGCTCTATTGATGTGGTATATTACATATATAGGTTGCATACGTAGAATCAGCCCTGCCTTAATAGCTTGATTCCCACTCGGTAATGATGTATAATCTTCTTGACGATTTTCTGAATTCTGTGGGTTGATATTTTATTGAGAATTTTTGGATTTATATTCATGAAAAAGATTGTCTGTTAGTTCTCTTTACTGTTCCCTAGTTGTGGAATCAGAGTAATATTTGTCTCCAGGAATGATTTTGGGAGAATTTCTTCCATTTTGATTTCACTCAGGAGTTTGAGAAAAGTTTCAATTGAATCTTCTCTAAATTTCTTTTACAATTCAGCTATGAATCCATTGGGATATGGGCTTTTCTTTGTTGGTGGATTTTATTACAATTTCAATTTTATTTCTCATTATTGGATTATTCAGTTTGCATATCTTCTTGCCTCAGCTTTGGCATTCAATATGTATCTAGGAAACTGCCCATTTACTCTGATTTTTATCTTATGAAAGTAAAAATTTTGGAAAGAGGTATTGATGATTTTCTGAATTTCCATATGGTCTCTAGTGATTTTATCCTTTTCATTCCTTATTGCATGAATTTAGGTTTGTTCCTTCCTTTTTTGATTAGGTTGGCTAGGGCTTTAACAGTTTTATTTATGTTTCCAAGGAACCAACTCTTTGATTCATTTATTCATATTGTTTTGTTTGTCTCCAATGCATTAATGTCTGCTCCAGTCTTTGTAATATCCTGCCTTCTTTGCCCTTTGGAGAATTCATTGGGTAAATTCTCTGAGTCTTGGACTTTCCTTAGTTGATATACATTTTAATTGCTGGCTTAACTGTAATTCTTGTTATTGCATTCTTTGGATTTTAATATCTTTTTATTTCAGTTTTAATTCACATTTATCTATTTATTTAAATCACATTTATCACATAATCTATGTCTTGTATATTTTCTAATTTATTGTAAAAATAATCCTAATGATCTTCTGCATTTTGGTGGTATGCAATGTTATTTTTAACTTTTTCTGTTCTAATAGCACTGATTGGAGTCTTTTATTCTATAAATGTCTGTTTTATTATTACATGAATATCCAGATGTTTAGTTCACTGATTGTTTATGCTTTTGGTCTTGATTTTATTAATATCTGTTTTGATTTTATCATTTCCATCCTTGTAGTAGCTTTGTATTTGTATTGTTCTTGTTTTTCTAAGAACATGTGTGTTGCTCAGAAGAATTTGTATTCTATTGTTGTTGTTGTTGTTATGTGAAACACTTTTCAGATCTCAGTTACTCCATTTGCTTGCCGGTTTGGTTCAGCTTTGATATTTGTTAATTCTTTTGTCTATTTGATATGTCTATTTATAAAAATGTGGTATTGGTGTACCCAATAACTGTGATGATGTTTACCTCATCTTTTCTATCCAGTAGTATTTATTTTATGAAGTTGCATTCTCTGGTGTTTGGTGCAAATATGTTTATAACTATTATATCTTCCCATTTAATTGTTTGCTTACCTATTGGCTCAGTTACTCTTCTCTCGTTGCTGGGACAGATACCCGACATCCAAAACGAAGGAAGGAAAGGTTTATTTAGTTCGCAGCTAGTGGAAGTTTTAGTCCATACTGAGCTGGCTCCAAGGCAGAGTGGCACATGCCAGAGAGCGACCTTCCATAGTGGCGGCAAAGAACAAGGCAGCAAATGGAAGAGTAGCAGTGACAATGACAACAGAGAGGAATTCTGTCTCTCTGTCTCTCTTAGGTTACATTCAGGCTACCTGTCTCAGCCTGGGTGTAACACTCACATCCATAATCTGAGCAGTACTAAAAGCCATAGTCCCACTGAGATAATCTCAAAATCTACAAGTCCACACCCCATGACTGCATGAGACTTTGGGGGAACAACAAGACACAAACCATAGCAGCAACATAGACTTTTGTTGCCTATTCTAAATAATTTTGGCTTGAAATTTACTTTGTCTGAAAATAGGATAGCTATTCCTATGTGTTTGGGTGTTCAATTTGCATGGGATATTTTCTTTCAAAAATTTTTTCAATTTTTTTTGTAAATTTCTTATTAGATTGAATATATTTCTTGATTGCAAAATATTAATGTTTTGCTTTCTAATCCGTTATTCCAATCTATATCTTTGTCTTAAGGAATTGAGATCACACACATTATTTCAATCTACGTAGATGGATTGATTAATTGAGGCCATGCACATTAAGATCAGTTAATGAAAATTATTGACTTATTCCTATCATTGATTTAACTTCCTGTTGCTGCTCTGTTGGCTTCAATATTTAATTTAGGTTATCCTTGAAAAAGTTTTATAGTGCTGATTTAGTACTTGTGAATTTTGCCAAGTGTTATTTATTATGAAATCACACTTTTCTTCATAAATTTTGAAAGACAGTTTTTCAGGATATATTAATCTGATCTACAAGTTATTTCCTTTTAGGACTTGAAAACTTCACTATAAATTCTCCTGACCTTTAAGGTTTATTTTGATAAGTTTATTCCACCTCTAATGAATTTATCTTTATAAATTATTTGTTAATATCCCTAACAGCTTTTAAGACTCTGTCATTGTGTTAGATTTTTGAAATTTTGACTGTGATATGTACGGTAGTTCTTTCCTTATCATGACTATTTGGAGTTCTCTTTACCTCACTTATCTGTGTGTTTAATGTTTTCTTTCCATTTTGAAAGTTTTTTTTGCTATTTCTATACACAAATATTTTATGACATTTCAGATGTCTTCTGAGTTTTCACTAATTTAAATTAATCTTAGAATAATTTCTTTATTTCATCAAGCAAATATTTGATGCCTTTTATACGTTTTCTTGTCTTCAAGTTATCTGATTAACTGGCCACCAGCATCAATGTTTTCTAATTCTGGCATTCAATACTTATGTTAGTCTTTTCACTGCCAATATTTTTATTTTATTTTATTTTATTGAAGAACAAATAGCAATTAGACAGTTTCAAATCAAATTAACAGGAAAGATTCAACAATTAATACCTTGCATGTTGTTTTCATAGTGGCTTTTTGTTCTACAAGGTGCATACATGATACTCTATCTGCAAACACTGTAAGTGAAGAGGCCTCTAATCAATGATTTAAGAGAATGTAGCTGTATACCTATCTTTTTTAAAGCTGCATTATAGTATAATTTCAATAATTAATACTTTTTACATTGTTATCTTCCTAGTGGTTATCCATAGTGTAAGAAGCAGACAGAATGTCCTGTCCAAATATCTACAAACCAAGAATGATCAAATGAAATGGAGAAGGCCACTATATAGTGCTTTGGGGAAAAATTTGAGAGGTAGAGGTATCACTCATAAATGTACACACACCAAACACGGGAGCAGCCAAGTATATAAGACAAATCTTAATGGACATGAAAAAATCCAATATCCAATACCAAAATCTTAACAGGAAACCTTGAAATTCCATTACACAAAAAATCATATATTGTCAGACAAAAAATGACAGACAAGTAGCAGAAATGAGCCAGAGACTGGAACAAATGGACTTATTGGACATATACAGAGTGTTTCCTCCAACCACAGCTGAATACACCCTGTTTTCAGCTGTGTAAGGGTCATTTTCAAAAATATAACACATGTGAGTCCTTAGGTCCTGCTTAAGTATCCACAAGAAAACAGAAATTATTCTAAGCATATTATCTGACAACAGTGCAAAGAAACTGGAAATAAATGACAAAAGAAACCAGAAAAACTCCATATACATGGAATTAAAAAACACACTCTTCAGCAGCCAATGATTCACACATGAAATGAAACAACAAAGTGGATAATATCTACAACTCAGTGAAAATTCTACTGCAATGTATCAGAATTCATGGGATGAGAAGAGAGTAGTTCTTAGAGGGAAATTTATAGCTGTGAACTAACACATTAGGAAAACAGAATGGGAACAAATAAACACCTTATTTGGGCGGGAAAGATGTCTCAGTGGATTAAGTGCTTCCCTGGCAAGCGCCTGAGTTCATCCCTGGTTCCCCCCCACAAAAAAAAAAAAAACCCTAATGCTGCACTTCCAACAACTAGTAAAGAGCAAACCAAACAAAATCCCAATGATGAGAAGAAATTCTAAAGATTAGAGCAGAAAATAATTCAATCATGGCAAAGAAAACAAAGAATGAACAAATCTAAAAGCTAGTTCTTTGAAACATTAAATACAATGGATAAGCCTCTACCTAATTTACCTAATTTCATCAAAAACAGGAAAGAAAAACATTCAAACACAAGTAATAAGGAATTAAAATGACTTAATTACCACAGACCCAGGGGAAATTCAGAAGAACATCAATAGATACTTTGAGAATCTTTATGTTCACAAGAGTAGAAGACAAGGATAAATGAAAAAATTCCTACAAGGTCACAAATAACAAAAACTTAATCAAGACACAAGAACTCTAAAAAAAAAAAACTAAACTAATAATAGCCTATGAAATATGAGATGTAATAAAAACCTACAAAGTCCACTCCTCATAGATCCACAGCTCAATTCTACAAAAGAAATAGCAAAAATTTAATCCCTATACTGAAAGAATTCTTCAAAGAAACTGAAAAGGAAGCAATCCTCTCAAAATCATTCATGGAAGGAAGAATTGTACTGGTATCAAAACAAGGGAAAGACACAACTAAAAAAGAAAAACTACAGACTAATCTCCCTCATGACTATAAATGAAAAGATCCTCAATAAAATCAGAACAAACAGAGTACAGCAAAACATCAAGAAGATTATACACCATGACCATGTAGGATTCATCCCAGGGATGCAAGAATGGTTCAATACATGCAAATATATAAATGTAGTACACTATGTCAATAGAGACAAATCCAAAATACACATGATCATCTCAATTGATGCATCAAAGGCTTTTGACAAATTCCAACACTCATTCATGTTCAAAGTCCTACAGAAAATGGTAACAGATGAACTATACATCAACCTGATAGAAGCCGTTTATGACAGTCCAACAGCTAACAGAATTCTAAATGGGGAAAAACTAAAATCTTCTACTCTCAGAACTCATCCTAGACAAAGATAGTCTCTATCACCCCTCCTGTTCAATATAGTTCAAGAACCAGTAGCTAGAGTCATTAGACAAAAGAGAGAAATAAAAGGAATAAGAAAAGGTAAAGAAGAAGTTAAAATATCATTATTTGTAACTGACATGATACTTTACTTGGAAGACCCAAAAAGCTCCACCAAGAAGCTACTAGAATTAATACACAACCAGTTGCATAGCAGGATACAGAGTCAATACCCAAAATTCAATAGCACTCCTCTACACAGATAACAAACACACTGAGAGGGAAATTAGAGGAACAATACATTTTATAATAGCACCATGGAAAATGAAATACCTTGGAATTCATCTAACTGAAGAAGTCAAACATCTGTTCAAGGAAAATTATGATACTCTTAAAAAAGAGACCATAGAGGATTGCAGAAAATGGAAAGTTATTCCCAGATGCAGGATAAGAAGAACCATCATCATGAAGATGGCCATACTCCCAAAATTGCTACACAGATTTACTGCAATCCCTATCAAACTACCACTAATATACCTCCAAGACCTAAAGATATCACTCCTAAAACTTATTTGGAACCAGAAAAACACTAGTATAGCAAAAGAAATCCTGGGCAACGAAGACAAGGAGGGAGTAATTATAATTCCTGAGTTGAAATTATACTATAAGGCTAAATCAGCATGGTAATGGCAACGAAATATACCTGAGGATCAACATAATATAGTAAAAGGAGAAACCTGCAGCAATGCACTAAGCCCTCTGATCTTTTACAAATGGGGCCAAACAAGTTTACTGGACAAAAGATAGTCTTTAACAAATGGTGCTGGAAAAACTAAAATTTGACCCAGGTTTTTCACCATGCACTAAACTAACGTCAAAATAAATCAAAGTTCTGCATAATAAAACAGAAAAACTAAATCTCCTGGAAGAGAATGTAGGAGGAACTCTTGAATTCATAGGAGTCAACAAACATTTCATGAACAAAAATCAAATAACACGTGTGACTCTTGAAGGAATTAACAAGTAACTTTGAGACGATTTTGCACATCAAAAGAAATTACCAACAAAATGGAAAGAATTTGGAAAAAAATCCTAACAAATCAACACTCAGACAAAGACCTGCTCTCAAAATTTAGAAAGAATTAAAAAATATTAGGGTCCCAAAAATAAAGACCCAATCCAGAAATGGGCATCCCAGGTGAACATGCACCTCTCAGTGGACGAAATTACAGTGAATAAATACATTAAAACTTGCTCCACATTACTAGCCATCCGTGAAATGCAAATTAAAACAACAATGTGATACCATCGCACCTCAGAAAGGATGGCTATCATAAAGAAATCAACCAACAACAAATGTTGGAGAAGATGTGGGCAAAAGGGAACCCTTCTCCACTGCTGGTGGGAATGTAAACTGGTGCAACCATTATGGAAATCAGTGAGGAGACTCCTTAAAAAACTAGGACTGGAAATCCCATTCAAGCCAGCTATCCCTCTACTGGGGATTTTCCCAGAGGAACTGAAAATGTCATATCGTAGTGATACATGTGACCTATGTTTATGGCAGCACAATTTCTGATAGCCAAATTTTGAAAACAACCAAAATCCCCATCACCTGAGGAATGGTTGAAAAAGATGTGGTATTTTATTTGAATACATAGTATCTGAAATAAAGAATGAATTCAAGAAACATTGGGTAGAAAAACTATGCTCACCCAGAATAAGTGCAGAGAGCACTATTGCAGCTGATATATATGAATTAACAGCATCTGAAGCAAAGAAACAACAGCAGAAAGATCATGAGGAACTCAAAGCAGAAATAAGTTCTGAAATCAAAAAAGAAGTTTTTGAAGTCATACGATCTGAAATACCGAAACAAGTCCAGAAATATACAGAGGAAATCCAACTTGGAAGAAACACAGCAGAAAAAGAATTAATAACTAACTTTAAAGAAGAAATGGATAAA
>PVKA01048072.1:0-13975 GCA_004027165.1 Ctenomys sociabilis
TTTTTTTTTTTTTTTTTTTTTTTTTTTTTTTTTTTTTTTTTTTTTTTTTTTTTTTTTTTTTTTTTTTTTTTTTTTTTTTTTTTTTTTTTTTTTTTTTTTTTTTTTTTTTTTTTTTTTTTTTTTTTTTTTTTTTTTTTTTTTTTTTTTTTTTTTTTTTTTTTTTTTTTTTTCTTTTCCTCAAGTATTTTTGATAACTGTATGTTTGGGTTTGTATATAAGCGTTCCCTCAAAGCCTCATGCAGTCTTGGGGTAGCTTCTCAAGTTTGTGATTGATTATTGTGGGTGTAGAAGCTGCACCTGCCCTGGGCAGGAAATTTGCTTTACAATGAGGGAAAAGAAGCAGCCCAGAGCTGCTGCTACCTCTTTTTGTGCTCTTGCTCTTGGCCACCACCGTGAAACGTTGTTCTCTGCCTTGAGCCCCTCTGCCTTGGAGCCAACTGAGTATGGACTGAAACCTCCAGTAACTGTGAGCTAAATAAACCTTTCTTTCCTTCATTTTGGGTGTTGGTATTTGTCCCAGCAATGAGAGAAGAGTAACTAAGGCAGAATTTGGTACTGCAGGAGTGGGGTCATTGCTGTGACTAAACCTGACCGTTTGGATTACAAGCTTTTGGGAATGGATTATGGGAATGGGTAGATAAGAAAGGTTCAGAGATGTCACCTACAAGTGAAGTGCTGAAACAGCTTCGGCTGTTCTGTTTGGGAGATTCTGGTTAGAGCTCAGAGACCAGAAGGCTAATAGAAAGCCAGCCTGTAAAGACCAGGCTGGGGAGGTTTCTGCTGGGAAGTAGTGACACAGGGAGAAAAACTAATCTTGGGTGGGTGACCTCCAAATGACATAGGGAAAAATGATCTCTGGACCTGACCTGCATGAATTTGTGTTCGAATAGATTTATTGAGGGAAAGAAAGCTCCTGTCCAAGAGAGCAACAGGAGGGTGTCCCGAGTGGGTAGTTCTGCCAGAAGTTGTCTCTTCCAGGGACTTTTATAGAGTAGAACCATGTGGTGAGGCAGTCTGAGGTGGTGAAGACATGGGCATGAGGTGGGACCAAACTATGGTCAACCAATAGGATTACAAGCACTATTGCTCAGGTAAAATTAAGTCCAGAACCAAATGGGGAAGTGAGTCATGTAGCAAGTGGGCACGAATGTAGAACAGGACTTTATCAGGTAGCCATCCAGTAGTAGTCAGATTAATGATTCTTGGTCTCCCTGAGGTTGATGATCAATCTCAGTTGCCAATCTTCAGAGAGGTCGGCATTTGTTTGATCTTTAGTCTTAAGGTCTGGCCCACTGCGGGAGCATCATTGTCCCTCCCAAAGTTGTAAGATATCTTGTATTATATCTTTCGAGAGCCTGATCCTGTCTGACTGCCTGCCTATGATATTTCTAGCTAACTCAGCTGCGTACAACAGAAGGACTGCATTGGTTGTTGAACTCCAGATCATTTGTGTTTTGACTTGGCAGAGAAGTTGTCTGCGTTTTGTTCATGTCCAGAGACTGCCTGAGAGTGAGTTTAAGCATGGTGGCAAAAGATATTTGAAAGCAGCCAAATATATTGGGGCAGTGGCATGGGTGCTTTTAGCCAGATTTATGTTGAGAATGAAGAGCAAGGAGCATGGCAGTATGGTTCAAAATATTATTGGCCAGAAAGGAAGTACCTAGAAAGTTGTGGACTGCAAAGATTTAGCTGAAAAGATCTCCATTGCTGGGAAGGAACCTGAGAATGAAAGGATGGCCCAAGGGTATCACAAGAGGAGGCAGGTCTCCACCCTTTGCAGCCTCAGAATGGCAAAGGTCAGGGACTTTGCCTTGAGAGGGAAGCTGCTGAGCCCCATGTTCCATAATGGTGGCAGGGACTGCACCAGGTTCCAGAATGGCATCAGCATGGAGAATTTATTCCTAGGAATCAGGGTCAGAGTGCTCACCCAATCAGGCACTCAGCCCTTACAGCCAAGAGAGAGGAGGAAAGCCTAGCTACTACTCCAGCTGGCAGCAGACCTTGGCATCATCCATGTGGCAGCGGTTTTAGGCGCATGCAGAATGCAGGAGTTCTGAGGTTAAGAAGGCTTCCACCTCAATTTTAGAAGAAGGCCTGGGCGGCCAGGTAGCGTGCCCCTGAGAGGGCAGTGTGTGAAGCTGTGAGTGAAAAGCCTATTCAGTGGAAACCCCAGAAATTTGGAAAAGCCAGGAATGTGGATCATCTAAGGAAAACTGCAAGGAGGGAGCAAAGCTGGCCTGAGAGAGAAGCCATGGGAGCTACCATGAGTGCTGTGGGGATGGAGCCGTGTAAGGCCTGTGGAGCTCACAACTCAGTACAGATTGCTTCAGATGGCCCACATGGAACTGCAGGACTTAATGTTTGCCCTGCTGGATTTTGGATATGTGTTAGTCCCAATGCTTGATATCCTGCTGTGTGTAAGTTTTGGAATGGCAGTGTTTATCTTGTGCCTTTCAGTGTTGCAAGTGTTAAACTTTTGTAAAGGGGCTCACAGCTAGGAGTTTGCCTTGGATCTTGCAGGAGACTTGGACTTTTCAGCAGTGTTGAAACTGTTGGGACTCTCAGAGATGGACTAGAATGGCTTTTGCATGAAGGGAGGTGCATGAGTCTTGGGGGTCCAGGGGCGGAATGCTATGGTTTGTGTATAAGTGTTCCCTCAAAGCCTCATGCAGTCTTGGGGCAGCTTTTGGAGTTTGTGATTGAGTATTGTGGGTGTAGAAGCTGCACCTGCCCTCGGGCAGGAAATTTGCTTTACAATATAAGGAGGGAAAAGAAGTTGAGCTGCTGCTACCTTTTCCTTGTGCTCTTGCTCTTGGCCACCACCATGAAACGTTGTTCTCTGCCTTGTGCTCCTCTGCCTTGGAGCCAGCTGAGTATGGACTGAAACCTCCTGTAACTGTGAGCTAAATAAACCTTTCCTTCCTTTATTTTGGGTGTCGGATATTTGTCCCAGCAATGAGAGAAGAGTAACTAAGACATTGCACATGATTACTGTTGACATTTGTACTGTAAAAAGCAAAGATTAATTTTTTTAAGTTAAATATGTGCAGAGCGCTAATATGATATTGGGCAGTACACTGAAAAATTCAACTTTTGCTCTGTCTGTCTGTCTGTCTGTCTGTCTGTCTGTCTGTCTGTCTATATCTATCTATCTATCTATCTATCTATCTATCTATCTATCTATCTATCTATCTATCTATCTATCTATCTATCTCTTTAATGAATTTAGGACAGGGTGTATAGGGTGTACAGGGTCTCACTAGTTAGACTGAATCTGGGCCGCTGAGCTGTAGCCGAAGCAGTTACTTTAGTCCACTGAGCTATCTGGCCAGCCTTCTTCTTATGTAAAATCCATTTACTTGTATTTTTGAGGCATAGATGTGTATCTAAGTCTTGAAGGTTTTTTTTTTTTTTTTTGGGATGGAACCAGGAATTGAACTCAGGCCCTTGCCAGGCAAGTGCTTATTCTATTGAACTGTCTCCCCGGCCCCCAAGTCTTTAAGTATTTAATTTCTTCATTGCTGAAGATAATGTAAGTTTAGTTTGACAATTACTAACTCAAGTTAGGGGAATAACGTCTCTTAATTTCTGAGACAGTCAAGTTTCTTAATATAACTTCATTTATACCTGTTGTATCATCCAGTGATGTCAGCTGAACTGTTCCTAGAAAGAGCAGATAGGTCAGATGATCTATTCATACAGGTTCCTTCAGAAATATTTTTATTGTTGATAAAATCTTCAGTATGACTCCTTCGAAGGAGGCCTGTTGGGATGCTCTAAAATCAGGTTACAAGCACCCTCTTTTATTGTACCAGTACTGTTTATACTGCCATGTAAGTTCCACAGAGTTATGGATGGTTTTACTTTTGTATCCCTATTTACTTACACAGTGCCTAACAGGTATTAATTGCCACACAAATATTTGTATGAATGAGTGCTAGATTATCAAGATAGAATCATTTTTTTAAAGTGTTAAGGCCTTTGAACCTCTTGACTTTGTAAACTAAGAATTGTGCTTGGTATGAGTTAATAATAATCCAAGTTTTGTTAATAGCAGCTAGACTTTCCACTATTTTCTACATGTAAAGAGTAAGTGTCCTAGTAGACTGGTGGGGTCTTTAGGATAAGCTACCAGTTGAGGTAAGTATAAGAGTGCCATTTTCCAGGAAGAAGCAGCCCAGAGGATAATGCAAATAAACCCTTTTCATAAGCTCTAAAGTGAGTGTATCTTAGGGTTAATTCTGAGACCTCATTCAAATTATCTGAGGTTTAAGTCAAATGTGTTGATTCACAAGATCTAATGGGAGAGGATAGTACTAGGAGCAATATGATTAGTCATTTATTTAGCTTTTCTGTAGGGTGGGTGGAGATACTAGAGTATGAACCCAGGGCCTTCACGCTAAGCTTTATCAACTGTCCTCATTATTTTAGATGGTTTCAAGATCTTTAAATTTCTTTTTTTCCCTATTTTTTCTTTCTTCCCCATCTCTTATCTCCTCCCCTCATTTTTCCTCTGCTTTCCTTCCCTCCTTCCACCTCTCCTTTCTTTTTGAGACCGAGTTTCACTGTGTAGTTTGGGCTGATCTTGAACCCTCTGTGCAGCCCAGGCTGGCTTCAAGCACACAGTGATGTTCTTGCCCTGTTCTCCCAGAGTGCTGGGTTTACAGGATTACAGGTGTGTGCCACCACACCTGTCCCCACAAACTTCACACAAGACAATTTGCCTCAGCCTCTGGAGTGCTGGGATTACAGGGGTACACCATCAGGCCCGCTGTCCCAGCTTTCAAGTATGCTTTAAATCAGGCAGGACCTGTAGACTTGCTGATAACCATTAAAAATTTTGCCATGCCAGACATATTTTTGTTTAAGTCTCATGCCTCACCAGGATTCATTGAACTTTCTAAAGAGATTTTTAAATTGTTTTAGAGGACAGTTTCACTAACTACACATCTTTCTCTTACCTCAGCTGTTCCAAAGACCTAATGCACTTGCTGTCCAGCAGTTGACAGCTGCTCAGCAGCAGCAGTATGCTCTAGCAGCTGCGCACCAGCCTCATATCGGTAAGTACTTGTACTGATAGCTCTCTTATAATAGGCAAACCACCTCTTCAGGATAAAGTGTATGCAGTGAAACCTAATAGTTTAGACTGATTAAAAAACTCCAGATCCCTCAGACGGTAAACGGCCACTTCTATTTGTCTATAACTACTTTACTTTTGACATACTAGATTTCCTTAGTGCCCAGCTCTTGCTCTATCCTATTTAAGGATTTAAACTATTCATTACAAAAGTGAATAGCAAATTAGCATTAGCTGAATTTTTTTTTTTTTTTTTAACTGGAAATTGAACTCAGGACCTTGCACTTGCCAAGCGGGTGGTATACTGCTGAGCTATGTCCCTGGCCAAGCATTAGCTCTTTTGATAAAGTTTGGACAGCATTGATTAAATATGTGGGTGTTGCATAGACTGATTATATCAGTTTTTCTCCCTACAAAGGAACAAGTAGTAGCAGTATGTAACGGCATAAGTGCAAACAAGTAGGGGCACAGATTTTACTTGTGAGTGCCAAAATGGCGCAGTTGACAAAAACATCACCTGTCTTAGATATGGTATGCTGCAGAAGAAGAGAACTTAGATTAAGTTAAAGCTAAACTTTATTGTTGTGAAGGCCTTTGCCTGGACCTGCTATTGTATAATTGTAGATAGTAGCCTTGATAAATATTTGGAAATTCCTTTTAAATGGAATTAAATCTCCCTCTTTCTATTTTTATTTATTTTTTAAATTTTATTTATTTATTTATTTGGCAGAACTGGGGATTGAACTCAGGCCCTTGCACTTGCCAGGGAAGCGCTTATTCCATTGAGCCATCTCCCTGGCCCTACCTACTCTTTCCACTTTTAAAAAGTCTTTAATTCTGTTTTAATAATTAGAGTTACTTTAAGGTCTGAGAAGTAACTCATATGAGGAGTGCTTGCCTTGCAAGCATAAAGCCCTGGGTTTGATTCCCAGGCCTGGGACAGCCCCCAAAATAATTGTAATTTTTAAAAATATGCTGAATTTAAAGCTGTATAAAGTACTACATATTTCTTTAATAAAGGTTAGTAAAAAACACTAGCTAAGTTGAAACTATCCATTCTGCTTTTTCATTTTCTTTTTTTTTTTTTTGTCTTTTTGAGACAGGGTCTCACTATGCAGTTCAGGCTGGCCTTAAGCTCCCTTTGTAGCTCAGGCTGGTCTCGAACTCACAACAATCCTCCTGCCTCAGCCTCCCGAGTGCTGGGATTACAGGCCTGCGCCACCACGCCCGGCTCGTTCTTTTCATTTTCTTTTCTGCTCACGTATAGACTAAATTGCTAGCCAAATAAATATACAGGTATTTGGAAGGGCTACAGTTGTGGTCAAGTTTTTTTTTTTAACTGACAAGTATGTTTTCAGCAGGTTTAGCTCCCGCTGCATTTGTCCCCAATCCGTACATCATCAGTGCTGCTCCCCCAGGGACGGACCCTTACACAGCTGGACTGGCTGCAGCAGCGACACTAGGTGAGATATTCTGCTCCTTGAGGGATTTTCTCACTGCCTGGAAAGTCATTTGAGATAGGCAGGCATTCTTTCTCCAAGTCCTTGTCTCTAATGCAAATGTCTCCTGATTTTCAGTGCTACTTATCTGAAAGCTGAATGTTTATTCTGAGCTACAATATGGGCCCCTCTGACTTCTGTATCCAAAAGCAAATTAATCACCTACCTCTTTTTTTTTTTTTGTCTTTTTGAGACAGGGTCTCACTATGTAGTTCAGGCTGGCCTTAAACTCACTTTATAGCCTAGGCTGGTCTCGAACTCACAACAATCCTCCTGCCTCAGCCTCCCAAGTGCTGGGATTACAGGCATGCGCCACCACGCCCGGCTTCACCTACCTCTTATATAGGTATTTTTGGATCCATGAAACCATCAGTTGATCCTTAGCCATATCTCTTCATACTACCATCTACTTCAATTCCTGATATCAGTTTCTTTTGCAGATTTCTAGTTTTCTTACCTCTTTCCCTTGTTTCACCCCCTATATTGGTGCAAGAAATAGTTTTTAAACAAAAATCTATGGCGCATTCACCCTTCTGCCTAAACCTTAATGCTTTCCCACCCTAACATGATATGCTAGTTGGATCATTACAACCTGCTTGCATGGTGATTGTTCCTTGGGATTAGTATTTTAAAGGAACTATCACAAAAATGCTGAAAACTTGGCCAGGGTTAGGACCTGCTGTTTATGGGGCTTTCTCCATGACTTGAATGTGGAGATCTGAACCTGAGTCATACTCTTCCCATTTGGATACCATTTGCTGACTCCATGCATGGTAGAAACAAATACTAAGGTGATTTCCTCTTGCTACAGGTGCTATACTGCCTTAGTATCATGATAAATTTGTTTTTTCCAGTTTTTTTTTTTTTTTTTTTTTTTTCTTCCTGAGAAGCTTCTTGGGTGGCGTAATTAGCTTTAGAAAGCCTTCCTTGGTTGCTATTCTGTTATTTATCTATCATTAATACTACATTGTTTTACTTTGTTCTTGGTATAAGTTTTATTCCCTTGAAAACTTTCCTAAGTATTTCTCTGGAAAACTTTTCAATTTGATTCTATGTCACATTTGCTATCACCCCTGGAGTGTTATAAATGCTGGATTGACTTCAATAACGATGTCTTCCAGAACATTCTTTAAGGCACGTCTCTTCTAAGTTGTGTTAATCATGACTAAATATTATGGCAATGTATTTTTTTCCTAGCAGATAATGTAGTTGTTAGTTATGAAGTCATGAACACTGTGCAGCATGCTATTTCTTAGTTTTTGTTTTGTTTTATGATGTTGAAGATTGAGCCCAGGAACCTCACACAGAGCTATATCCCCAGCCCCTCTGTAAACTTTTGAGGCAAGGTCTCACTAAATTGTGCAAGCTAGGCTTGAATTTTTTCATCCTTTTTGAGACAGAGTCTTGCTATGCAGTTCAGGTTGACCTTGAGCTCACTTTGTATCCCAGGCTGATTTTGAACTCACATTGAACCTCCTGCTTCAGCTTCCAGAGTGCTGAGATTACAAACATGTATCACCACCCCTGGCTGGGCTTGCAGTTTTGACCTTCTGTCCTCACCTTCTCGGAGTACTGGGATTATAGGCTTGTACCACCATCCTCAGCTGTGTTTTACCTTTTTTAAAGTGTTGTTTTCCTGGTTGTAGTGTGAACATATATAGCTTCTACTCTACTTTGTAACTTAAGTGTTATAGAATGGGATTGTTTTTGAGACAGTCTCAAAACAATGTAACCTAGACTGGCCTCCAGCTCACAGCAACCCTCGTTCCTCCTCTTCCTCCAGTTTTTTTTCCTCTTTCTTCCCTCAATTACTTTTCATTTGTTTTCTTTCCTTTCCTTCCTCCTCTCCTCTTCTCCTTCCCTGTTCCTTCCTCTTTCTGTTGCTGTTTTAAGGAACTACTTGTCAGAATGACATACTTGGGATCATCAATAGGATGATAGGTATTGAAGGTCTTATCTGTACTCAGGAAATGAACCAAACTGAATATGACTTTTAGAAATAATAGGAAGTAGTAACTGTTGAAGGTGTGATTAATTATATGTTAGTCACATTGAAACTGAAGCAGGCATTTTCATGAGCCAGCATGGGATATTCTAAATTCATTATTAGGTCACATGACCAGGATGCAATAGTAGAAATGCCAGTTGAGAACATTTAAAGCATAATGAAAATGTTTATGACACTAGGAGACCCTGCCCAGTAGTAATTGTAAGTTGTTGTCCATCCGTTTAGAGTAAATATGGCTAAACCTTTAGTACCTATTAATAGCTAAGTGAGGAAACTAAGGCACTAAGGTAGAATCTTTGCTTTTTTTCTGTTTCCTTTGACAGACTAGGATGTGAATTCTAGTCAGAGAGTTTAGAGACCCACCATTGTCTTTCTTTAGTTTTGAGATAAGGTGTTAGAACTACTAAGGTCTTTTCAAGTTAAAAATACTTTAATCTGTTTGCTTATTCTAATAGTTCATGTCATAAGGTACTAAACTAAAGAGCATCTTCATTCTGTACTCAGGTTTAATGTTAACAGTGGTGGGCAACTTTGCTGTAAAAAGAATTTCTTGGTTTTTGCTAAGCCTATAGGTACAGAAAATACCAAGCTAGAAATACTAGAATAGATTATTGGACAGTGAGTTGTTATACAGGCTGACAGTCTATGCCTTAGAAGCTTAAATGAAGAAACGACATGTTCTGGTTTCTTTTGACATAATGTATTATATGTTTATTCAGAGTTAGTGACTGTGTCAAGATAGGTATAGTCCTTGACACAGCTCTTTGGAATGCTAATGTAAGGATTGAATATTATTTATGATGCAAAGTAAAAATGTTTGGCCCTGGTTTAATAAAATTTCAGTTGGAGGTATGTTTCAGCAGGTGTTTTTTTTTTTTTTTTTTTTTTTTTTTGTGGTACCAGGGTTTGAACTCAGGACTTTGTGCTTGCAAGGCAAGCACTTACTCTTCTGAGCTATTTCTCCAGCCCCTTTCATTTTTGAGCCTTGTGCACTGTGCATCCTTGATGTTTCTAGTCATCAGCTTCATCAGAAAATTCTAAGGATTAGGGTTCTGCCACACTGAAGTTGTTATTTGTACAAATTGACTATGGCTCTGCTGCTTACAGTATGGTTGAGATGATAGCTTATTTTGGAAAAGGTGAGCATATCATTTGGATTCTAGCAGGATTTTTAAGTTTTTTTTTTTTTTTTTTTTTTTTTTTTTTTTTTTAAAGAGTGTTTAGCCAGTCTTTAAAGTCAAGGTGTGTGTGCGTGTGTGTGTGTGTGATATGTGTTCAACTTTAAAATTTCTAGGGCTGGGGAGATGGCTGAGTGGAATAAGTGCATGCCTGGCAACAAGTGCAGGGTCCTGAGTCAATCCCCGGTAACCTCTCCCCCCCCCCCCAATCCTATATCAATGGCAGAATGTCATTGTTTTGAGTCACTTTTGTGACTTTAAAAAATAGAAATAGGAAAAACAAGCCATTTTGGAGTTATGTAAAGATGCACTTGAGTGTCTAGGTTTTGTTGTCAGAAGAGTGAGGAGAGTCCATGTTTCTGAAGCTAATTACACCCTAGGGTCATACTGTGTATCAGTGCTCTCAGGTGCCACTCATATCATTGAAAGCTGAATATAATGAAATTTTGTTCTTTTCCACTGCTTTAAGTACACAGATCTTCCATTTGTTTTCCTTCTAACAACAAAGTACATCTGTATGTATCCTGCATTATTTTTTCTTATGGGGGAAAACTTGACTTCTAATTCCCCCATCTGTTCCTAAATTGAGTAACAACTTTCAGCTTCTTCTAACAGTTGTTCTTTCAATATCAACTTGTCAGTGTCTCTTTCTCTAGGCCTGGAGTATATTATTAAATTGAGAAGACTTTGGTGTGAGGATCCTGTGTAATATTTTCTGTTTTCAAAAAAGAATGACTAGCATAAGTCAGTATGTTCTTTAAATTAGTACTTTACTGTATATCTTATGAGTTAGATATAGGCTTAGGGACTCCTTGGGATGAGTCTTCCTAGTCTAAACTTTTCTTCTCTTTTTCTGTTTTTAGGCCCAGCAGTGGTCCCTCACCAGTATTACGGAGTTACTCCTTGGGGAGTCTATCCTGCAAGTCTATTCCAGCAGCAAGCTGCTGCTGCTGCAGCAGCAACTAATTCTGCAAATCAGCAAACCACCCCGCAGACTCAGCAAGGACAGCAGCAGGTAAATGTGAATAACATTTGCTCTTATTTAATTAGTATACTATATTGGTCTTAATAGGCCAACAGTGAATGCATGCATTCTCAATTGTGTATTGTGTGAGTTTAAGTGCAGACTGGATTGTTATTGTAGATTGTGTCAGACCCCTTGTTGAATGCAACCAGATGAGATAATGACATTAATTCAGTTTTTTAATGAGAAAATGTTCAGAGGATTCTCTTAACATTACAAAGCTAACCCATAACAAAAGAGAATCTTTAGATTGATAGTGAAATTTTCATTCAGTCATACATATTGTAGTTGCTTGCAGAACACTTATTTTCAGGTCACTTCAGGGATTTCCAAGAAGCCTGCCACCCAAAGAAGAAACACTCTCTTCTTGGTTTTAAAATTATTCACAAGTCTGTTGGTTATAAATCTTAAAACTGTCACATCCATTAATTTATAGATAGAGTTTTTGCCTGGGTGAGGTGATGCACACCTATAATCCCAGCACTGGTGGCTGAGGCAGGAAGATTGCTGTGAGCTTGAGGTTTGCCTGGGCTATGTAGCAAGTTCAAGCCAAGTTGAACTATATAGTGAGACCCCTATCTCAAAAAAAAAAAAAAAAAAAAAAAAAAAAACCTTCAGAGGTTTTAAATTGAGTGGGGAGTAGAAATACAAGAGAAGGAAGAGGAAGCTGCTTAACCCTACCCCTACACCCAGTGCAAGGAACAATCTTGGCCTAACTCAGACCCTCTGTCCTCCTGATTGCATCCCCCATCCCGTAATCATCTGGCTTCAGGTCCTGCTCTGAGAAGCCATGGCTGGTGTCTTCTCCAGTCAGCCATCCTCCTGTCCCAGGCTCTGGCTTTCTATTCCACCTGGAACCTATGTGATCCTCTCACAAGCAGATACAGAGACTGTATCCTCCAAGCACTGAGTACCCAGACTTCCCGAAAGTACAACTGCATGGCCAATCACCTGACCTCAGTAGTCTGTGTACAGCTCTGTGACAAGACCTCACTGGCTGGATGCTAGCTCACTGCATCCAGACTGGAGTGAACAATCTGGCCACCCCTTCATCAAGACTGTGGGCATGGTGGCTAGGGACAAGGAGAGATAAGGTATTTAACCCTGTGATTCAAGAGCGGCACATTGGATAGGACCCCTGGACCACGAAGCACACCGCTGACCTGGATGCCTGCAAGATTCATCCTGGTTTCTTTGGTGAGTGGTATGTATTGTCCTCAAGAGTCAGAACTGGCTGCAGTATCTGGGCATTCAGACTGCCTCCAGTCTGCTCCTGGCCCGAGCAGCGAGAAGTGGAACGTGTCGTGGTGGATGCGCTGAGTGGCCTGAAGGGTGACCTGTCTGGCTCAGTGAGGTGATGATGGAGGCAGAGCAGTAGCAGCTTATTGATGACCACTTCCAATTTAATAGCCCATTACCCATTGCTGACTGTAGCTTGAATGGCTGGACACTGACGAGATGCTCGTGGAATCTGACACAACAATGAGAAGAGCTCCTTGATCTGGGTGAATGAGGAGGACCACATGAAGGTCATCTCCATGGAGAAGGGCAGCAACATGAACAGAGTGTTTGAAAGATTCTACCTCAAGGAGGTAGAGAGGCTGATCCAGGAGCATGGCTGGGAGTTCATGTGGAATGAGCATTTGGGATACGTCTTGACCTGTCTGTCTAACTTGGGTACTGGACTCCAGGCCAGGCAGGAGTGCACATCAGACTACCCCTGCTAAGCAAAGACAGCTGATTCCCAAAGATCCTGGAGAACCTGAGGCTCCACAAGTGTAATACCAGAGGAGTGGACACTGTTGCCACAGGCAGTGTCTTTGACATCTCCAACTTGGACTGGCTGGGCAGGTCAGAGGTGGAGCTGATACAACTGGTCATAGATGGAGTAAACTATCTGATTGTCTGCAAGCAATGTCAAGAGAAAGGTCAGGACTTTCACCTCCCTGTACCTCTTGTCCACAACAAGCATTAACTCCCCATCTGTGGCATACATATATCAAGATCCCCAGGACTTCTGCCCACTTAGTGGTAGACAATTCTACTTGGCCTGGGCCTGTCCCCCATCTCCATCCCAGTAAAGACTCCTTACTATGCAATTAATTAGTCAATTAATTGAGTGGGAAAAGCATAGTTAGATGCTAGACTAAATGCCGAATAACCCTTTCCTTTAATAGATTGTATCATTTGCTTGATACAACATTATTTTTACATGTGGGGTAAACTGGGAAGGGGAAATTTCACTCAGAATTTTTACATTAAAAATCCCAAATAGTAGTGTTCTTGGTATGTTATTTTGTCATTTAATTTCTTATTTATTTACTTATTTGAGACAGGGTCTCATGCTATGGTTTAGGGTGACCTTGAACACTGTGTAGCCAAGGCTGGCCTAACCTGTAGCAATCTTCTTGCCTGAACCTCTTGAATGTCTGGATTACAGGTGTGTGTCATTACATCTTGCTAATTTCTTACAAAATTAGGAATTTTGCCTCCTATTTTCATATTAATGTTCTTTTTAATACCATCCATTTAAATACATCAGAGGGCATCCAATAATATAATCTGTTGCTATTTAACTTAGCAATATTTTTGTGCTTTTTTTGGTGAGGGGAGACAGCAGTTCACTGTGTAGTTTAGGCTGATCTTGAACTCATGGCAATCCTCTTGCTTTAGCCTCCCGAGTAGTGAGATAACACTGTGTCTGGCTTTGTTGTTAAAATACTCACTAACATCGTTTTCATAAGTTCATAATTATTTCCTAGGAATAAGTTCATTGTAATAAAATTTATCCATCTCCTTGCATCTTCTATTCATGTGGTTCAGGGTAGGTACTCTTCCATTGTGAAGCTGATTATAGAGTATTTAGGTCAGAAACAAAGATTGCTTCTACAGTGTGGGTGGTTGTTTGAGTCCAAGCCCTTCCAAAACTTACATTTCATAGGTTGTTTTTTCTTTTTCAGGCAGGGTCTCACTATGCAGTTCAGGCTGACCTTGAGCTCAGTTTGTTGCCCAGGCTGGGATTACAGGTGTGCACCACCATGTCTGGCAATTTCATAGTGTTTTGATTGTGTGTGTGTGTGTGTGTGTGTAACGAGGGATTGAACTCAGGCCCTTGCGCTTGCCAGGGAAGCGCTTATTACACTGAGCCATCTCCCTGGCCCTTATTTTGATATTTTTTTTTTTTTTTTT
>PVKA01048073.1:0-13987 GCA_004027165.1 Ctenomys sociabilis
CTAGTGTCTTCTGCATTTGTACTGGGTGGACTCTGGGCCTGGCATTGCTTTTTGTTCCTTCTTTTTGTCATTTTGTATACCACTGATTTCTGAACTTAGGTATACAGCTTAGGTAGAGTTATTACCTTAGCACCAGGTCTGGATCTACGAAGTTCAGACTCCTCCAGGTGGGTGTGGCTTGGGTCTGGCTGCTGGGCTCCACTTCTTCCTGCTGCAGCCTTGCATGTGAACCCTTTGTGTCACTCTGGCAAGATGTTCTGTTCCTGAACAGGGTGGGTCTTGCCTCTAGCCTCTTTGCAGGGAGATCTACTGAAGGGTTCTATGCTGGGCCTGCTCTCTGGGTCACTTCAAGATCCTGCAGCCCTGGTCGGTCTCACTCACATGCAAAACCTAACTTAGTATGTAAAAAATAAAACATGTCAGACTTCAAGAAACACATTTGCAACAAATAATCAAGTCTGAAATAGTTACAGCAGCTGAGCTTCTAGTTAGTTACAAGTTCAAAGCTGAGAAAACATAACAGAGTAATGCAACTACCTGGACTGTAACTGGACTTTCTATATGCAACTTCTTGCTCTGGTGTATAAACTCTCCTGCTTACAAGCTGGGTAGAGACCTTGGGTGCTGCTTAATTTGTTGTTTCTCTGCATAAATACAGTCTAAGTTTAATTTTTCTAAATTTATCTTTTAATAGGATAATAGAAGACAATCTGTCTTTTTCTCTATTGCATGTATAAACACCTCTTTCCACTTTTTGAACAGAGAATTACAGGTAACATTTCTGAGACTTTGACATGGAGAGGCTTTTATTTCATTTAAAAGTGACTTGATGAGGGGCTGGGGAGATAGCTCAGTAGAATAAGTGCTTGCCTAGCAAGCTCAAGGGTCTGAGTTCAATCTCCAGTTCTGCCTAAGAGATAGATAGATAGATAGATAGATAGATAGATAGATAGATAGATAAAGTGACCAATGATGTATAAAGCACCTAAGAAGAATCATCTAGAGAGCAAACATTCTCTCAGGCTTTCTCAGAGAGCAAAGTGGTCAAGCAATTGTCATGACTCATCCACACAGCTGACGCTGACAACAAATCTACAAACTGCTGTACAGGGTTTCAGGGTAAGTCCTGAGGGGATTTTGCTGACCTTGTCAGATACAGAAGTTACATTTCTTGTTATACAGGTCTTGTTTCATCTTGATCTTAGCCATTCAGCAGAAAAGTATAAAAACAAAGTATAAAAAGTAAAGCCATACTAATAGGCTGAGCTGTAGATACCTCAAGTCAACAACTTCTGACATTGCCAGTCCTATGGATAACCCACTACCATTATGGACCACTGGACTATATTGGAATATTTTGCTGAATTCATGCACCAATAGTATTTAAATGGCAATGGAATAACCATCTCTGACAAAAACAAGAAAAGGGGATACAATTGAAGGACCATTTTGTATCTGTATATACAATATAGAATGGACATACAGCTACTTTCTCTTGATTCAGTGAACAGACAGATTTGTACTAATAGTATTTGTGGACAGTATATCATGTTTTAATCTTGTATTATGAATAACAACTATGAAGAGAACAATATGCAATGTATTAATTATTGAAACTGTCCTATTAATAAGTTTTGAAATGGTCTCATTGCTATTTGTTTCTCAATAAAATTATTTTTTTAAAAAAGAAGATTATACAATAAAGCTGAGTAGGCTTTGTCTCAGGGACGCAGGGATGAGTTGATATGTGCAAAGCTATAAAGTTAGTATACCATATTAACAGAACTAAAGGAAAAATATCACATTGTCTGCTCAATAGATGAAAAAGCATTTGATGAAATCAAATATCCATTCATGATAAAAGCATTACAGAAAATTGGAATAGATAGTCTTTACCTCATCCTGATAAAAGCTACCTATGCAAAATCAACAGCTAACATCATACTACATGGTCAAAATTGAGAGCTTTCACTCAAAACCAAGAACAAGACTGGAATGTCCATCATCACCACTCTTATTCAATATAGTTCTGGAAACACTAGCCAGAGGAATCAGATTAGAGAAAGCAGTAAAAAAGTTAAATTATAGTTATTTGTAGATGACATGATGTTGTAAACAAAAGATCCCAAAACCTCCACTAAAACCTTCTAGATTTAATAATGAAATTCAGGAGTATAGCTGGATTACAAAACCAGCACTCACTCAGGAGAGTCCCACGGCGAGGAAACCTTCTCTCAGGATTTCTCAGATAGCAAATTGGTCAAGCAATGTCCGTGACTCATCCACATGGCTGACACTGACAAATGATTTACAAACTGCTGTACAGGGTTTCAGGATAAATCCTGAGGGGATTTCACTGACTTTATCAGATACAGAAGTTACATTTCTTGTTGTATAGGTCTTGCTTCATCTTGGCCTTAACCATCCAGCAGAAAAGTATAAAAAGTAAAGCCATATTAATATGCTGAGTTGTAAAAGGCTCAAGTCAACAATTTTTGACATTTCCAGTCATATGGATAACTTACTACTATTATGGACTACTGGACTATACTGGAATATTTTGCTGAATTCACACACTTACAGTATTTAAATGGCAATGGAATACCCATCTCTGACAAAGCTAAACAAAAAAGGGGATACAACTGAAGGACCATTTTGTATTTGCATATACAAAATAGTTAGGATAGGTATACAGCTACTTTCTCTTAATTCAATGAGAAGAAAGATTTGTACTAACAGTGTTTGGACAGGACATCATGTCTACATCTTGTACTATGAGTAACCACTACAAAGACAACAATATACAATGTACTGATTGTTGAAACTGTCCTATTAATCAGTTCTGAAACTGTCTCATTGCTATTTATTTCTCAATAAAATTAATTAAAAATCAGTTATAGCCTTTTTTTTTTTTTACATGATTGTGTACATACTGGTCACATTTCTTCTGGGAAGTTGTTACATGTACTTATCATGTCTGCCTTCTTTTCTAAACCTCTTGTCTCTTCTCCATTATTTCTTGAGCCTTTGTCTTCTGCAAGAGTTCTATTTTACTATTTCCAATTAATACCTTTTATTTTGCTCTTATTTATATATTTCTCATGTAATTGATTCCAAGCAGTAAAGGAAAGAAAACAGTTCGAACAGTTTTTGAAAGTTTTCTGTCTTCTTTCATTTCTGGCTATCATTTTTATAATGCAAAGTAAGAACTTTCCCTACCATGTTTCCTTTTTTTATTTTATTGAAGTACAAATATCAATGAGACAGTTTTAAGACACCTTAACAGGATATATGTAATAAATTAATACATTGCAAACTGTTTTCAAAATGTTTTGGTATTCTACAAGGTGCATACATGATATTATACTTACAGACATTATTATAGCAGATGTCTCTTATCAGTAAATTAAGAGAGTGTAGCTGTTTACATATCTTATTTTTTATATCTGAATTATATCACAGATTCAATAACTAATACTTTCTACCTTGTTATTTTCCTAGTGGTTGTCCATAGTACTAGAAGCTGACATAATATCCTGTCCAACAACCATTAGTGCAAATCTTGCCTCTCCTAGAATTATGTAGAAGCATGGCGTTATCTATCCAAACTGTACTGTCCATACACACACATCATGATTCTTCCTTTCTATACCCCCTCCTTTGTCTACACCTGTCAAAGATGGGCACTCCATTGTCATTCACCCAATTTAGGTACCTGAACTCAATGACACAATCCAACACAGTCCAACATTCTGCAACAATAGTGAGTTATCCGAAGATGTTGTAGACCATAGCCAGTTACAGCTCAACTTATTATTATGGCCCTGCATTATATACCTCATTTTTATACTTTTCTGATGGATGGTTAAGACCTAGATAGAGCAAGGCCTATATACCAAATCATGCAGTTTTTGTTTCTGATTAGGTCAGCGAAGTTCCCTCAGGGTTTATCTTATAGTCCTGTACCTTATTCTGTAGATCCTTTGTCTGTGTCATCCATGTGGATGAGTCATGGCCAATGCTTGACCAGTTTGCTCTCCGTGAGAGACTGAGAGAAAGTATTCTCTCCACGTGACTCTCCCCAGGCACACTATAGATCATCAATCTCTTTCCTCTGTGGCTCCATCATCTCCTTGATGAGAAAATTTGGAGCTCAACTGAGTTTCATGATGTTACAGTACAGGTTCTCCTATGTCTTGAGGCTTCGCTGACCTTGAAAGGCTAGGTCCAAAATGTTGGCTGGCCTTGTGGCTCTTCTATTTCTCCAATTTTGATCTGTGAACGTAGGTTGTTAACCATCCAGAAGAAAAGCTGATTAGTATCCTGCAGCATATGCCATTCACTTTGCCCTATCTCACTCAATTGTTTTTAGTTATTGTTGTACATTTCTATTTGTATTTCTTCTTTTTGCTTCTTATACTAGGGAGACTATATGATATGTACACATGTGTGTCTGGTTTATTTCACTTATGAGTATATGTTCAAGTGGTATCCACTTCAATATAAATGCTTCAAGCTTGTCATTCTTAATAACTGAGTAACACTCCATTGTATAGAAATACCATATCTTTTTCAACCATTCCTCATGTGATGAGCATCTTGGTTGTTTCCAAGATTTTGCTATCACAAATTGTGCTGCTATCAACATAGGTACACATATATCACTATGATGTAATGTTTTCAGTTCGTCTGGGAAAATTCTCAGTAGGGAGATAGCTGGCTTGAATGGGATTTCTAGTCCTACTCTTTTGAGGAGTCTCCACACTGATCTCCACAATGGTTGTACTAGTCTACATTCCCACCAGCAGTGGAGAAGTGTTCCCTTTTCCCCACAACCTCTGCAACATTTATTGTTGGTTGATTTCCTTATGATAGCCATTCTTTCTGGAGTGAGATGGTATCTCAGTGTTGTTTTTATTTGCATTTCATGAATGGCTAGCACTTACCATGTTTCATAAATGTTGTCCAGGTCCTAATGCCAAGAATATGTAGTTAGAAATGATGGAACTCTATACTTTACTTGGTTTTAAGTATATAAGGAATGCTATGAAAAGACATAGTACTAGTGGTGGTCAGACACTGAGATGGTAGGGAGCTAAACATACATGTGAAATACACTCAGTATTTTAATAAAGTAAAAAAAAAAAAAAAAGAGGCAGCTCATAATGGTTCTTAGATGCAGTGCTCAGACCAAAGTCCTAGAGACCAAGGTCTTGGCATGAACTTGAGTCAGAACTGAGCAGCTCGGTGAGACTTACAGGCTTGAGGTCTGTGACCTCCGTGCAGGTCCTGCGCTGCATAGTGTGAACTCCTTCTGCTGTCTCCTAATCATCTGTTGTGTAGCAGTGCTGGTTCAGGCTTGCAGAGAGGTCAGAAAGCCCTAGCTCATGCGCTGCTGTCATCTTGCAGATGGCACTGAAGTGTCACCTGGAGTAGCTGGCTCTGTCCAGGACCTGTAGTGGTGGTTGTCAGAAGACCACTCTCGAATCTCAGAGCACATACTACCATGTTACCCCCCGCATGCCAAGACCTAGTCTCTAGGTCTCACAAAACTGCTCAGTTCTGACTCAAGTCTGGCAGGTGCAACATTTTTACTTTTATTCATTTTATGTGGCATCTTACACATAAAAGGGATTCTGTAGGTCCTAGATAAAAACCAAACTATATAAAATGGGGTAGGAGAACAGTTCAGTCTCCTGCCCTATATTCCTTCATTTCCAGGACTAATTAAGTATTTGACACATACAAAAGTCCTTAAAGTTGTGCTTGAGATTACAAGCATGAGTTCGTGATGAGAACTACTTAGGTTATTTCTTTCCCCACATCAGTGAACTTATGCTGATTGACTAGAGAGCTGGGTGAGGCTCTCACTCCTATATTCCCATTCTCAAATCTCAGAGCACAGACTACCACATTACGCACTGTATGCCAAGACCTGCAGTGGTTCCCTTTGGGCTCTAGGACTTTGGTCTGAGCAGAGGAGCACACATTCTCTGCTCCTTCAGTGGATTTCAGAGACATGGCGCTGCTGTGCTGCCATCTAGTGGTTGAGTGAGCATTGACTGCGGACCTCTCCTGCCTCAGGGTGCTGTAACTAAGGACAGCAGAGACGTTGTGTACAGTGTTCAGCACAGGGCCCAGTACACAGCAAGTGTCCTTAGGGTGGCGAAGTAGGAGAGTTAGTGGTTCCCTACTCCACGCGGACACAGGCCAGGGTGGTGTGTTCAGGGGACAGAAATCCTCTGAGGGCCCTGGGCCCAGCAGCATGGGGTCAGACATGAGCGCCACATGTGCGCACAGCGTGGAAGCGCTCAGGGCTGCGTCAGCCTGCACACCGTGTGCACAGGGTTTCTAAATCAGTTGGTCAGCAGCCTGTGCATCTCCAGGGACCCCAGATGCATACAGTGTCTCTTTCTGTGCCTCTGTCTGTCTGTCCCTCTGCCTGCCTCCCTCCTGCCTCTTGTATATGGTCCTCTGTGCTAACAAGAAAGGCTGCGGGTGCTCATTGCGTGCATATTTCCAGAGTGGGGCATTGGGGATTCTCGAGGACAACAGCAGACTCAGGGAGTCCTGAGTGCTTTCCAGGTAGTGGGCCAGTGGGGAGAGGTCCGGTGACTCAGGCAGAAGCCATTAGTACACCAAATGTCACTCGCTCAGCTTGTGTGCAGTGCTACACCAGGCCTTTAGAAAAGGTGAAACGTGTAGGCGCCAAGTAGCTAAACTCAACCTTTATATCATCATTGATTTTCAAATAATATGTGCAATGTCTTCTGAGTAGCATGTCTGTCTCCTGCAGCACACACATCTTTTCAGTTATGGAAACCTGCCACCCACACCGTCCTTTCCACACTGACCCCCACAGGGTGTTGCTCTTTCTCACAGCCAGGAGCAATACTTCACCCAGATACGTGGCACTGCTGGAAGGAGAGTGTGCCAGCCCGTGTTGTCCTGTACACTGCGTGGTGCACAGAGGCTGAACACTGTTCTCCACACTTATGCTGCTTTGCCTGGTGATTTCTATGGAGCTTGAGGACCATGCAGACAGCTGGGGATCCATGGGCCCTAATAGGTGCTCAACGAGTCACCCTCAATGCCCATAGACTCACACCTGCCTCTTTCTGCCTAAGTTCAACCACATTTGTGATGGAAGCAACTGAAGCAGACCTCGCAGTCAGTGTTCATGCCTGGACTCCTTGCTCAGGCTGTTATCTATGGGCTCCTGAGTGACTGGTGTGCATGATGTCCAGCTTACCACTTACCTACCTGACTCCTGATGCCGGAGTGCCCCCTGCCCCACACACTGGCCTCTCGGATAAGGCTCTGTTCCCCACTCTCAAATAGACTCCCAGGGAGTGTCACGTCTCCTGAAGACACAAATCCCAGGGGAGTTCAAAGAGAAGGAAAAACTGGGATGAGTGAAATGAGAAAGAAAGAAGGAAGGAAGAAAGTAAGTACGTTAATAAGAAAAAAAGAAAGAAAACAAAAGAAAGAAAAACATATATATTCATATACAGGAGGCTTGGATAACTATACTGCTGATTTCTACGTGTCTTTTGAAAGGAACAGTTAATGCTTCAATTTTTTTTTTCTTTTTTAACCAATTTGCATTCTTATTTCTGGTAATTTGAACAATTAATTTGATGACAATACAGAACATAAGTATTAAAAAACAGAGATAGTGAATGGTCAGAAGAAGGGACAATTAGGCGGGAAGAGGTAGGACTTATACTATTTCCTAGCAAAGTGAACCTCAAACAAAATCTTGACACAGAGGCACAGAAAATAAATATAAAGGGAACAATTCAGCAGAAGGATGTAAAAACTATAAATCTTTATGTACCCAAACTTAGGGCACTGAGTTTCATAAAATAAAATTAATGGATATAAAAGAACAGCTAGACATCATTATAGCCATCATGTAGAACTTCAATACCTCATTTGGACAAATTCTATAGTCAAGAAGGCAAAAAGTTAGCAGAGAAATATTGGAGCGGAACCATACCACCAAACAATTATAGATAACTTATCAACTGAGTATTTGACCAAAAAAAATGAATACACATATTTTTTCAGAAGCACATAGAAGTTTTCTTAGACTAGGTCATACAATAGCCCTTAAAACAACCTTACAAAGGAATGGGAAGAATCTCTTGTATCCCATCTGATCATATTGGAATGAAATAAAGTTTGTTGGAATGTAAATAATACATTTTTGGATAATCAATCAAGGAACCAACCTTAAAAAGCTTTTTGACTCAGTTAACAAGGGAAGCACAATATACCAAAACCTAAGGGGCACACACACAAAAGTATTCCAGAAAAGTTTACACTGTGCCACATTACAAACAAATGAACAGATGAATGTAAAATACATACCCTAATGGTGCATCTGAAGATCCTAGAAAAGCAAACATAATCCAAATCTAAAATTAGAGAAGGAAACAAGTTACGAAGATCAGAGCAGAAGTCAGTAAAAGTGAAACAAAAACAGAAAAAATAGTGAAAAAGATCAGTGAGTCAAAGAGTTGGTTCTTTGAAATTGTAAACAAGATAATTAAATGCTTAATTTACCCAAAGCGGAAATTAAGATATACATCAATGCAGGTAGAAATAAGAAATACAAAATTCCTAAATGGTATTGAAGAAATTCAGAGGATTATAAGAATCTTTTTTGAAAATAAATATTCCAGTACATTACAAAAAACAAGAAATAGATTAGCTATTGTACAATAAGAATTGCCAAAACGTAAGCAAGAAGATATAAATGTTCCAAACAGAACAAGAAAAGACAATGAAATCAAAGCAGTAATAAAATCTGTCTCACTTAACAACAACCCAGGAACTGACTTATTAATGCCTACATCTTACCATGACTTCAGGGAAGAATGACTGCCGAGATTCAGATTCGTCCATGAGATTCAAAGGAAAAGAACTCTGCCTGTGTCATTTATGATATCTAGTGTTTTTATGATACTAAAACAGGAAAGAGGCTCAACAAAAAATGAACATCACAGGCAAGTATCATTAATAAATATAGTTGTAAAAGTTCTCACGGAAATACTTGTAAGTAAATACAATGTATCATGAAAATGTTCCTACATCATGACCAAGTGTGGTTCCTCTGAGGAGTGCAAGTTGGTTCAACAAGTGAGTAAATGGAAAATGCCACATAAGCGGAAGGGCAAAACAACTCCATAGCCATCGTAATAGGTGCAGAGCAGACCTCTGACACTAAAACTGTGATGAAAATATGCACACAAAGACCTTACCTCAGAACTGAGAATAGCCACTCACACAAAATTTACTGCATCTTAGTTTTCACAGCTCAGAATTGTTCATGCTTATTTCTGTATATGGACTTCTCTTCCATTAAAGTTTCAAAATTAATTAATTAACTAATTAATTAATCCTCTTTTTTTTTTCTTTTTTTAAATCCTCTTGTTTTTTGAGACAGGGTTTTTGAGACAGGGTAGTTCAGACTGGCCATGAAGTGACTATGTAGCCCAGGTTGGCCTCGAACTCTCAATGATCCTCCTGGCTTATCCTCAGTGCCAGGGATACAGACACCCACCACGCCACCCAGCTGTTGTCAAACCTTTAGAGGATTAAACATACTTGCATAATGTCTCTGTCTCTGTGATTAATGCTTAATTTCAAAGTAAAGTTTCATTTGTTTATATTAATATGTTTAACTATGCCTATGACTTTTTCTACTTTTTTCTCTGCACCTTTGGATTTCTACTCTTATGCTACTATATTTTACTATAGAAGTATTCTCTAGTTCTCACTGTATCTTGGTGGACTAAGGCAAAAAATGCTCTTCTACTCTTATTACTCCACAAAGTTTCAGTCTCTCATTCTCTGAACTCTATGGATACGCTACTTTGTGCAGCTGAGGGACTCTGCAGATTGGCCTACATGAAGACTGAAGTGGGAAGATTATCCTGGATAGTCTGGGTGACCGAATGCAGGTGTGACAGTGCAAGGACAGTTACAGTGATATTCTTGAAGAAGAGATACGGATTATGGGCAACTTCTGAAACCTAGAACTTTCTGCCCATGGAAAATGAGAACCACAGAGCGGGCTGATGGAGAAAAGGAGGCTGCAGGAAGGGAAGCCATTGCTGGGTCTGATGGTACTTATCAGACAGGGAGCATGGTTTGATTTTAAAAGATGTAGTAAATTCTACACACAATGAGAAGTAAAATAGAATTGTCTCATAGCTCAAACCATGTAGGGCATAGGCATTCCATAGAAGCCTGGAAAAAGGGACCATCAGCCTCAAGAACAGGAAGTTTGATGAAGACAAGGGTTTTTTGTAGCCAAAGCTGACTCCCAACTGACAGGGAAGTAATGAAGAAGAGTGTCAGAGAAGGCGGGTTGGCGTGGGAAGGCACAGGAGAGCACCTCCAGCAGCAGGGGAATCTAGAAAAGGCTAGAATTGCTTGGAATTATGTTCTCAGATCTACACCACTATTATATTATGCAGCTGATATGTTCCCAGATAATTTAAATATGATGCTACAATGTCACATTTATGAATTTTCATGAGACAAACATAGCTCTAAATCTAATCCTCACCGATAGTACCATATTCCCAGGTTTGGGAGATCCAAAATGTGCTGTATGCCTCACACATCAAAGAATTTCCCTGAGTCATCAATATCATCCTTTGGGATGAAGTACAAGATTTGAAAGTTTAAGTTAATAACAGGTCAACTAGGGAATAGCTTCAGAACTCTGCAGTGAATACTGGCTGGGCCTTGGAACTCTCTGATGTCACAGAACACTGCTGAAGCCTTAGTGATAACTGGTGTCCCCCCAACCAGGCCTTAGTGACAACTGCTACCCCAGCCACCATGGTGCAACACTGAGCATTGCGAGGGATGGTGAGCTGGTGAACAGACAGTGCCTTATGTTATTTGGTGTTTTCAGGCACATACATTTCTGTCCTTAAAGTCACTAACCATTCTCTGAGAGAAGCCTCAGGTATAATCTTGCTTGATACTAGGAATTCTCCAGTGAGCTGAACAATGAAACATAAAGAGAAGAGGAAACACCCAGAGATGAAGTTCTTACAAAAACCAGGAGAAAATATAGGAAACATATGAGTCAGCATATTCTTGGGGAGAGGGGAGCCAGGCTTTGCCTTCTAAAACTGGACAGACTGAGTTTGTAGCTTGGGTTTCAGGGGCGGATGGAGAGAAAGACGAAAGAGAAGCGACTGCAGGAAGAGGGCGGTGTGTGTCTTCCTGAAGCTTCCTGGAGTCTGGAGCAAGGAAAACCTCAGACGCCCTGCGCCTTGTTCTGCTCCTTAGGCCTGGGTCACTGTCATGAGTGACCACACTAAGTTTTTCTTCTAAAAATGTGTTTTCTGTCATTTGGCTTCTTCCTAAGGGTACTGGGTAATGAAGGAAAATTTCAGTTTTTAAAGTGCTTTTCTTCTCTTGAGGAAGAAAATGTGGTTCATAGGTAAGAAAATGTATTTCAAGTTGAAACACGTGTGTGCAAGATCGACTACAAAGTTACAATTATTTACTCAGGAGTTTAAAAGTCTAGTTTTGTTCCAGACTATGAAAGGGTGTCTGCCAGACTTCTGGGTGAAAGGTAAGAAGCACCCCCACATACACAGAGTCTTGCTGCTCACACACATGCTCTTTAACCAGGGCTTATGTATTAAAGAGAGAAGGTTTGGCTCTTCATGGAAACACTGTAAAGCACTGGTTGTGTTCCCTTGGAGATTAAGAGTAAACAAACAGCTCCAGGGAAGGAAGAGCCTGGCTCATTGCCAAGAGGGGCCGGGTGGAGCCAACCCAGCATTCTGAAGAACGGCTCACATGTCTCACAACAGTCTGATGCCTCCAACAGAGCCTCACGTGTGTGCACTTTCTAGTGGCCTGTAGAGGAGAGAGCCCTGGAGAGGGACAGGATCTTTATTGCACCTTCCGCAAATCAGCACATTTTCAAACGTCCCAGCTGTAAGCCATGAAACGTGCACAGTGCATCCTCACGCTGATTCACACACACAGAACACTAAAATAGAACAGGGCACAATGTCTTGCAAACATAGCTACCGACTGGATGAAGCCTTGATTTTTTCTTCCTCAAAACAGCTTACAACCTGACTTCATCAAAAGAGACCCAGCCCTAGGAACTACTGCATGTACAATCTAGCGTTTGCATACGAGTGCACACAGCAGATGTGCAGGTCAACAGGACAGCCATCAGCCATGGGCTAATTCACGCACTGGAGGGAAAAACTGTAGTCCTCATTAGCATGTGGCTTTTCCAGAGACCTGGAATTACCAATATCCCAGTTAACTGGACAAGGAAAGTGCATGGAGAGGTGCAGAGGTGTCTGTGGCCACAGAAGTGGCACATGTCACTTCTCACTTTCCTTCACAGGAAATATAATTAGGAGATGGGAGCTAACTACTGTGTTCTGTGCAAGTTGAAAGGTAGAATCCAGCAACCTTTGTGCCCATGAAACATTACACAGGTGT
This sequence comes from Ctenomys sociabilis, assembly GCA_004027165.1. Taxonomy (NCBI): domain Eukaryota; kingdom Metazoa; phylum Chordata; class Mammalia; order Rodentia; family Ctenomyidae; genus Ctenomys; species Ctenomys sociabilis. The sequence goes on from PVKA01048073.1 coordinate 12,505, forward strand.
AATGATGAATACTGCCAGAAAAAGTACTGCTCTACATTTAAAACTTTGCTAACAGGAGCCATATTGTTTCCCATTGAGGATGGAGGGCCTGCATATACGGTGGACACGTTCAATTGCAAAAACACAGGAGTATACAAATGGAAGTGGACCTTTTTTTCATTTTTAAGGAAGATGGATTTCCAAGAACTTCTGAAGAGCAGAAGAAGGGTGTGGGTTACAACCCAAGACCTCCGGGTGACAGACACTTCTTCCTCAGCCTCAGAGGACTCCTCCTGTGGAGGTGAATTCCTGGGAGCAGGAATGGACACGCTACTGGTCAGGGTATAGAAGGGAATTCTAATCATCTCACAGAATTGACGTGAGTGGTTCTGAACATCAGTTGATACAAGGATGCTCATTTAGAAAGAAACTGAAAATAATCAGAAAGGGAAACAACGACATCAACAGGAAAACCCAGGAGAGAGCTGCAGGGAATCCAAGGTTGCCTTAAGGGTGGGTTCTGCTCAGGAAATGGTGGGAGAGCGCCTGAGCGAGAAGAAGCTGATCCGCAGCACAGGGAACAGCATGAGCCAGGAACGAGGCAGACTGACAGGAAGGCACCAAGGCACCGAATGGAAGCCCAGCGCGGCAGGAGCCTCCAGAGTCCACCTGGAGACACGTGGAAGAGATTCTGAATCCAGGAGCGCAGCGCATGCGCACACGGCAGCGCTTCCACGTGAATCCCCATACGGACGCGTGAGCGCTGCTCCTGCTCCTCGCGTGCCCTCAGTTTTCACTCTGCTACACAGACAGTCACGATTGCTCTGACCTCAGAAGACGCTGCACTCATTATCTTGGATTTTCTCTAAGGCTGTCCACACAAGTGCAGAACACATACTTCGGTCTGGGTCTTTTCATTCGTCCTCATGTTCCTGAATGTTATCCACGGGCATATAATGATCGTGTGTACACTACCACTAATGTGTGTATTCCACTGCATTTCGAAAAAGATTTTATTCACTGATTGTATTTGGCTTGGCATGAGGGATGCCGTCATTATAGGGAGAGTGTGGATATCAGTGCAGGTTTCATGGTGACTGTACTTTGTCAGACTAACACATTTCAGCTTTCTGAAGTTGTCCAAATGTCTACGTTTCTATATTAACCTACTCACAACTTAATCTTTTGTTTTTTCATGCAAACATATTCCTACAATTTAATATTGTATAAAACACTAACCTGCAATTTTGAAATAACTTTTCAAAGTCTTTTATTTTTAAAAAATTATGGTTTTTGAACATAGACGCAAAAATACTCAACAAAATCCTGGCAAATAGAATACAGCAAATCATCAAGAAGATCATACACCATGACCAGGTAGGATTCATCCCAGGGATGCAAGGATAGTTCAATATTCGAAAATCTATAAATGTAATACACTATATTAATAGACTGAAATCTAAAAACCACATGATCATCTCAATTGATGCAGAGAAAGCCTTTG
>PVKA01048074.1:0-13962 GCA_004027165.1 Ctenomys sociabilis
AAAAAAAAAAAAAAAAAAAAAAAAAAAAAAAAAAAAAAAAATAATTATAGCAATGTACTTTAATAACAGTCACATGTGTGTAGATTCTCAGTGTATCTTAAACTGTGGATCTCAGCAAACTCAGCATGAGGTTTTTTTTTCCTAAAGAAGTAAAAACTTCTATAGTTTGCCTTACCGAAAGCACTTTACAACTTTTTTTTGGATACACTCCAATTACCAAGGATCATTGCTCTTATAAATTGGGATCATTATTAAGCAGACTAAGAGTTAGCTGAACATAAACATTGTAATTTACAACAGTTGATAGACCAGGACAGTTATTAAGTGATTGATAGGCAGGTAGGCCATACATCCTAGATATACTGGCAAGTGGGCGATTTACATGTGGGGAGGGATGGGACTGGGACGGGACAGTGCAAGATTCCATCATGTACTTCCAACTGTATGCAGTTCAAAAGTTACGAACTGTTAATTTTGGGGATCTATGGCTGACCATAGGTAGGTGAAGCCGCACTAGGGAGGACTAGTGTACCTACCTGTGGTCCAATATAGGGCTTGGGCAAAAAGCTCTCACCTACGGAACAGAAATCTTGTCATGTTATCTGTCTTGTCACCTTAGTTTATACATTTTCATATCGCTGTCATGAACGTCTTCCTCAAATATAGTGAAGATGGTGCCAGTCACCTAATATGTCATATTCAGCAGGGTTTTTTTTTTTTTATGTATTTGCTACAGGGTCTCACTACACAGATAGGACTCATAGTGAGCCTCCTGTTTCCAGCCTCCAAGAGCTGGGATTGCAGGCATGTGCCACCACTCCCAGTTTTTTTTAATGACATGGCAGTGTTTTGAGGGAAAGTGAGATAATAAACATAATAAACATCTAATTATCAGAGCATACTGCCCCAATTTAAAAAAATTACCACCTCAATTTAGTTCGCAAGGACTTCTTCAACTATTTTTTTCTTACATATGTCTGTATACAACTACCAAACTAATTTACATAAAACTATACTTTTAAAACTATCAACCCTCTACTTGGTTACCCATGACTAGTCCTTAAATCTTAATTTAGTGTCTCGGAGTTTTTCAGAGCCATAAGTTTCCATACTGCTTACCAAGCTCCCATAAAAGTCACAAGGAGTGTTCTAAATGATGAGGCACATTAGGCCTAGAGTCACTCTTTAACTGATTTCTGATTATATTCTATTTATAGAAGAATTCATCTCTTAAAAATACATTAGAAAAACTAGTATAGCCAACTGTATCTCTTTTGTGCAATTTTCAAATGTCCAGAATGAATTTCACTTTCTATATCTTTGCAAGAGATAGCTTCTTTCCCACTCTGAGTGAGAAATCAGTGGCATATCTGTGCATTATTCTGGGAACACTAAAAAAAGGGGGGGACAAGGAGTGGGGAAAATGTTTAGGATACACAAAAAAGAAAAGCAGCTACTAAGATGATGTCAGCAATCACATTTATGGACCAAGAAGATAGGCTGCTCCATTCTTCAACGAGATAGGACTAGGTTGCCAGGAAAAGCTGCTGAGAGTAGATGGATCTGTGGGTGTGAGATGGAAGAAGAGAAAAATAGCAATGTGTGAAGTTTAAGAGATATAAGGCTTTAAATTCTGGTGCAACTTAGGCCACTTATTTATAAACAAAAGACACCTAGAAGTTGTCTTTGTAGAGCCTATAAATCAAACGAAAGAAATAGACAATAAACTATAATAATACTGTGTTGAAAGAGTGAACACATTAAAGTCACCCATAAAAATGCCTGGGAGATACTGCTGAACTCAGTATAGGGCATGGGCCAGATAGAGATAGAAACCCACAATGGAATTAGTTGGAATAATACATGATACTGAGCCTGCTTAAATCGATGTCTCATTTGCTTTATCCTATCTCTCTGCACCCTGTTGGGTTCTGTCAAAGAACATACCACAGCCTGTAATCATTAGTGTTTTTTCAAAACAAATATTATGGTTTATTGTCTATTTCTTTGGTTTGATTTATAGGCTCTACAAAGACAACTTCTAGGTGTCTTTTGTTTATAATCCTAATCCAGAGTAGACCACAGTGCTTAGCCCAGGGTGTACTCAGAGCACAATAAAGATACTGATGTGCAAATTACACAGGTCAAAAGGGTGTCTAAGGGCCTGGGAGATGGCTCAGCAGAATAAGTGCTTCCCTGGAAAGTGCAAGGATCTGAGTTCAATCCCCAGTTACACACACACAAAAAAAAAAAAAAAAAAAAAAAAAAAAAAAAAAAATTAAAAGGGTGTTTAAGTCACAGGATGAATCCTGAAAAATCAATTGTGGACTGTGGAGCAGGAAAGCAGACAGCCCTGAGATGGCATAAGGGAAGAAATGCCAGGTGGAGATAGAATTCTGGACACCATGTTCAGGCAGCCTGTTTCTAGGAATGGGTGACTGTGTGGCAGCAGCCTGAAGGTACCTGAAGTCTCCTAGCCAAAGGATAGGATGGGGTGCAGAGAGAAGCTCAAATTGACCTACAGATAAACCCTAAATTCCTGCTTTCCATGCATCCTCTTGTCTCTTCCACACCTGACTCGAGCAGTACAATCTTTGCCTAGAGTCTACTCCCAACTTTCCCTCGTCTAGATGACGAAACAATTTTGAACCACCAACCCGAAGCTTAGTGATGCTAATTTCACAGTTTATATGATGTGGCTCGTAATTGTCTGATAAGTTAAAACAAGAAACAAACTTGAGGCATTAAATAATATTTGCCTTGTAACACACAAATTTGGATTAAGGAATACAGCAAACCCTCATCTTTCTTATCTAGGGATATGCAGAACGCTATTCTAATACCTATGTTTGAGTAGACAATTTGAAGAATGGTGAGCCTGTGGATCCAAGATCTACTCAGTCTTCTTTCTACATGAAGGCAAGAAGCACAAGCTTGAAATAACTCTTACAATATGGATTAAAGGAGAAAAGGTAAAGAAGAAATGTAGCCTTGTCTGTGTTCCAGCCTAATGGTTTTGGTACTTAGCTCTTCTTTGCTCCATTGGAGGAAAAACTGAGAGAACAAAAAAGAGAGATCAAGAGTCATGCTTTGCTCCATACATCTACTGATAATCAGCATGGAAATTTCCACTTGAATACATGAAACAAAAGAAACAAGACTTCCGTCTAGCTGGCATCTCTCACACACAGATTTGTCCTGATAAGCATCTTGTCATTCCTGGGGCTGGTCACTACTCTAGCATCTGCCAAAGTGACTTTATCGTTTCTGAGGCTGGATCACAACATTGTGATGTATTTCATTCTTTTGGGACATTTGGAAACTCAAGGCCAAAACCCAAGAAGCGTGTGGAGTGGACATGTAGTAAGAAATCAAATCTCCTCATTCACTGCCCTGGCTAGACTGCCACTTGACAGGTAGCATCACCTTGCCTGTCATGTACCTGGTCTGCTTTCTGTCACTATAAAGAAACACCAGAGATAAGTAACATACAAAGATAAAAGGTTATTTTAGTTGACAGTTTCAGAGGCCCATGATGAATTGGCTCATTATTTTGAGCATTTGGTGAGAGTACACCGTAGCATGAATGTGTGGTGTAGCTGGGGAGGGGATCCCTTTCTGCAGCACCTCCTAAGCACTTAGGATCCCAGGAACCTCACACTATTAACATAAGGGCATTTGTGGCCATTCATGTCCTAAGTACAGCAGTGCACCATCTTTAAAGTAAGACATGCAGTATCCTATCAAGCTGCCCCAGCTGATAGACATGCAGCAGAGACAAGTCATCTCTGCCAACATATGCACAAACTTCATATTTGTAATCAAAATCAACGATTCTTGTTTTGAGTGTTTATGTTTTGGGATGGTCTGTTATATAACAAAAGATATTTGATTCAATATCTAATCATTACAAAATGTAAAGGCTGTAACACCAAGGATGAGCTGTTAGAATCTCATTGGGTATAGTAAACAACTTTCAGCATGCAAGACTAGCTTTTCTACTCATAAGCAGACCAACTACCATTTGGTTGGTGTAATCAGCATATTGTCCTGCTGCCAGTTTCAGTAATAAAAGGGTGGGAAAAGCTATTGTAATTGGCTTCTATACTTGGGACCTTTGTTAAAGGACTTTTACTCTGCTAGGGATCATGGGTGAGACACGCTGTCAGGCTTAATCTTAAAATGACTTTTTAAAATATTCACAAATGGAAAATTTGCCACAGTGGAAATCAAGCCAACTTCTTCAAATATCTCACTCCTAGCTACCAAATCCGTCTTAGAAAATTGGTTGAAATGTAATTTTTACTTGGGGGACTATTCCTGAAAGACTTCCTAGGATTCTTTTGCTATCACTTGTTCATTCCTTTCTCTTGATTTTAAAATGTATATTTGGCATCTTGAAAACTCTTGACATAAGAGTCACAGAAAATAGATAATGAAAGCATCACTATGGATGGATTGAATTAGCGTTGTGATCATTAATTGTGATATAGCAAATTGACTTGGGTAAGAACTGCACAGCAGATTAGAAATTCTCGAAGTGTCTGTAGATGAGTGACATGTAGGACAGCAAAGTGAGGGAGGGAGCACCCATCACAGATTTGGACAGCACCATCCAGCAGGCTTGTCGCTTGGACAGAATGAAAAGAGAAAGTGGGATGAAATGTTTCCCTTTTGGGACAACTCTGGCCTTTGCCACTGTCTTTGGATATATTCTCCAGTGCAACCTCCTCAGTCTTATAATACAAGCTTCTGATCCTGTAAGCCTGTAAAATCCTTTTTATTATATACATACATATATATATATATGTATACATATATATATATATATATATATATATATATATATATATATTATTTTGATTCTATTATTCTACAGAGGCCTAATACAAGTGCTATGAATGAACAGAACAAGGGTGCACACAGCAGTCTTTGGGAGTCCAGGAGAACCCTAGGATCACATCTCGGCGTACTCCAGAGAAATTACGGAGATACAGGAAAATTAAAAAAAGAGGAGTCCATATGTTGGGATGTCTCTGTGTCAAATTTTCAACTGCTTTGAGATTCCTCACATAACATTGTCACAGGCATGAAGTTGAGACAATTCATTTCTACCAGTTCATCTCACCTAAATCATCTCTTATGTGTCATTTTTATCCAAGTCACTAGTTAAGTAAAATTTCCAAGTATCCCTTCATAGTTATTACAGAAAAGGCATCTTCCATATCTATATGTCTGTCTACCTGATTTGGGTTTATTGCTAAAATTTTTAATTTAAATGTACCATAGACATAAAAATATTCCTAAAGAACATATGGAATTTCACATCCACAAAACCATATCTGATATTTTAAGAAGTTGCATTTCTAGTACTCTAGAAGCCTCACTGTCATCTCCCAGTCATAATCAATTCCTGACTCCTACAAGAGTGATCGATATTTTATTCCATTAAAGGTCAGAACTTGATCCAGTGCTGCTACTTCAGAAAACATCTATAGTATAGTTTTACAACAAACCCTTGGCCCACCCACTCTTTTTTCCTTATTTTTTTCTGCATTTCCAAAGTGTGTGCAGGATGCTATTATTAGATTTCCTCTTGGACTTTAGTAGAGAATTATCTGATTAGGAGAGACAAAGAATTAAATGTCAGGGCTAAGAAATACCTTAAATATACATTGTCTTATTCAAATATGATTTATTTCAATTTATTCAATTTATGGAACAGAAAACTGGCCCAAGGAGGTTAAGTTGTTTAACTTTGATCACATATCTAGTTCAAGGAACTTCGTCACTATAGTTCTTTCTGCTATCTGGTAACATTCTCCATTTTACTCTTTGAACACATATATCTTAGGAAGGGGAGAAAGGCCATTTAACTTCTATTAAGCTAGGAGATATTAAGCTCAGGCTCTCAACAGTGTGAAGTCCTATCCTTGAGTCTCTTGGAAGTGTTTTACCACAACAGAAGAGTTTTTGAGAATAGTTTGACAGAATCTATCTTTTTCATTCATCTTCTAATCTTCTTATTAATTCAAACCTCAGTCACAAAACGTCTACTAAATATCTATTATGTGTCAAGTATTGCTCTATGTTCTAGAGATGCAAGAGTGAATTAAAACAAGATTCAAATTCTTGCCCTCATGCACCCTACGTGCCAGTAGGTGAGACAGTCAAGAAATAAGGCAAATAAGGAGCTACATATTGCGAGAGGCGGTGATAAGGGTTATAGAACAACCAAAGCAGGGAAGTGAATGGAGGGCGCAGGTAAACCAAGGTCTCACCTAGTTACCTGCCTGCTGCTGAAACATAGTAACCAGCAGCCACAACAGTTTCAGAAATCTCAGTCCTCACACGGTGGGCTGGCTCCAGGTAGAAGTACATGGTGCAAGTGGCATGGTGAAAAGCTGCTCACCTGATGGTGGCCAGGAAGCAAGGACAGACGGGAGCAGACAGGGAGGAAGTTACATCTGTCTGGTCATGCCCCAGTGGTCTTCCTCCCTCTGATCAAGCCCAGCTCCTCTCAGCAAGGCAGCTATAACACCTCCCTAGTCCAACCAACTTTCAAATCTCTTGCTTAGGAACCCAAGAGGCTCTTTGGGGACATCTATATACAAGTCATAACAGATGGTATTTAATTAAGCTCCCCAAGAAGGTAGAGAAGTAAACCATGCAGATGTCTGGAGATAAACTATTATAGGCAAAGTCCCTTAGTTGGGCCTATGTTTAGTAAAGTTAAAGGAAAGCAAAGAGACAAATGTGAATGGAACAATAGAAGCAAAAAGAGAGTAATAGGAGAGAGTGGCAGAGAAGTTACAGGGAGCCAGGCTGTGCAGGGAGTTGTGCCCACCATTAGAACAACGTATCTGAAAGCAAAGGGGACCCATTACGGGTTTAGGTCAAAGAGTGCCATGAGGTGACTAATGACTAAATAGGTTTACTCTGTTAGCTCTGTGGGAAATGGTCTTTAGGGAGGTAAAGTGGAATCTTGGAATCTTGTTAATAGGTTATTACAATCATCTTAGCATAGGAATCTTAGGATCAGTGTGGTGATGATGGAAGTGGTAATGGTGTATTTTCAATCTAGTGGTTGAAATTAGGATTAAGAAAGTTTGGTAACTGAAACATGAGTGAATCTCAGTGTGATAGCTTAAAAACAGCTGAAAACCTGTTATGTCACACATCTTGAGGGTCTGTATACCCTCCCCTTGAATCTAGCTGGGTTTAGGACTACTTTGTTTACAATAGAAGTAAAAGTGATATTCAATGGCTCTTGAAGCTAGGTCAAAAAAGGCTATTCATTTTCTTTTTGGTCCTTGAAATTTTTGCTTCCTTCCCCAAAACCCAGCCTTCTTTTCTTTTCCTTTTTCATATTTATACAATGGCTTTAATACGTGTCAATTGTTTGTGGGTGGGGGAACTCCTAAAATTCAGGAAAAAGAAACATAGTGAAATAAATATCAGTGATTAATGCAGAAAATACTCAATTTTACTAAAATAACAAGAATTTAATGTACTAATACACTGAAAAAACTTCAAGTTTTATACTGTAAGAAATCTAGGCTACATAGATAGGTCAAGTTCATCTGATTGCCCTTTCAGTGCAGCCCAGGCATCAGGCGTAGAAGAGATGGAGCTCCAGAGATTCCATCCTTGAGCCATTTAGGCCTTCTTACTAAGTCCCATGCCTCATGAAGAAAAGAAAAGCAATCTACTGTGCCCTTTTGAATTGAGTGTCAGAGGAAAAAGTGGAAGGAGAAAAGCAGCTTGGGTCAGGAGTTGTTGCAAGGCTAAGCGATTTTTTTTTTTTTTTTTTTTTTTGAGCAAAGGGAAAGACAATAGTTAGATGCAACTTGCTTTGCTGATCTACATTTCTCGTTTAACACAGCCTGTGTGCTTTTTGCCTCACAGTTTTTAATTATATGTGTGCATTTTAATTATTCACTTCTCACAGAGCCCATGAGCATTTGTCCTGCAGTATAATTAACCATTTACTTCTCAGCCAAGTCCCCATAGTTGGGGACTGCTGCCTTAGAGGTCATGTGTTGCACAGTGACTCACCTGAGGGAAGAAACTTGAGTTTGTGAATGACCTCCATGCAGCAAAACCACCCCATGGCCACAGTTAATGGTTGGCAAGATCAAACAACTAATTTCTTACTGTGCAAAGCCACCTAGGGATGTATGCATGTCCCTAGCAGGATTATTCACAAGAACCAAGAGGTAGAACAAATCCAAATGTCCTTTGATGGACGAATAAACAAAATGCAGTACAGGATGGAAAATTATCCAGCCTATAAAAGGGAGAGGAAATTCTGACTTGAGACAGCATAAAGAAATGTGAACAGATTGTGCAATTAAATAAATCAGTCACAATTCAGCCGGCCGTAGGTGCTCTGGCTCTTCCGCCGTGGAACCATGGCCCAGTTCATCCGTAACCTCGCGTAGAAAGCCCCGGGACTAGTGACTGCTGCTGTGACTTACTCGAAGCCTCGATTGGCCACATTTTGGCATTATGCCAAGGTTGAGCTGGTTCCTCCAACCCCTGCTGAGATCCCTGCAGGTATTCAGAGCCTCAAAAAAATAGTCCGCAGTGCTCAAACTGGAAGCTTCAAACAGCTCACAATAAAGGAAGCTGTGCTGAATGGTTTGGTGGCCACTGAAGTATGGATGTGGTTTTATATTGGAGAGATCATAGGCAAGCGTGGAATCATTGGCTATGATGTTTGAATATCTAACATCTGATCATATTGGATTTAGTATTTGAGTGTTCCTGGATCACATGTGATCAGAATAATGTGCTCTCTGAATAAATTGAGATGTGTCAAAAAATAAATAAATAAAAATAAATGAATGAATAAATCAGTCACAAAAAACAAATACATGTTTCTACCTCCATGAGGTGTCTAGAGTACTCAGACTTCCTGAGCCAGAAAGTCCCAGAGGCCGACTCAGGGAAAACACAGGTTTTTGTTTAACAAGCATACATTTCAATTTTACAAATGAAAAGGTATTATGTTGGTTGAACAATATGACTATTTTTATCATTACTTAGTAGTACCCTTTTATAGGCTGGATAATTTTCCATCCTGTACTGCATTTTGTTTATTTGTCCATCAAAGGACATTTGGATTTGTTCTACCTCTTGGTTCTTGTGAATAATCCTGCTAGGGACATGCTTATACACATATATCTTTGAGACTCTGTTTCATCTGTTTCAGCTCTTTTGGATATATATATATATACATATGTACCCAGTGGAATTTCTGAATCATATGGTAATTCTATTTTTAATTTTTTAAGAACTGCTATCCTGTTTTGGATATGGTTATGTCCTATGAGAAGAAAGATTGGTAGTAATAGTGTTTGGACAGGATACCCTGTCTGCTTCTTGTACTAGGAAGATAGCAATGTAAAATGTATTAATTATCAAAACTGTCCTATTAAAAAAAAGAAAGAAAAACCAAAATGGTTGTGTCAATTTACATTTCCACCAGCAGTGAAAAGGCTCCCAATTTCTCCACATGCTCACCAATGCCACACCAGGTTTTGTGAACAGAGATAATTTAATATAATTAGAAGAAATGTCAACTAGATCATTGAAAGGGCAAGAAAGGAACACTGAGGTTTTATAAAGGTGACAGCTGCACTATCTCACCAAGGGCTGAGGTTGGAATTATTAAAGCTCAGAAACTTAGAGGAAGGTCTTGAGCTGGTAAGCCCCAGAACGCTGAGGAGGGAGCACAAGCCAGTATCTCTGGAAGGCGACAATAAGATGGTATTGTGATGCTGGAGAGATTGCCAGTGGCTCTAACTACTGCTGTTTCAGGAGTGGACTGCCGTTGCCAGAGTGCTGTTGCCAGGGCAAAGAGGCCCTGCTTCTCCCACCCCCTTTGCAGCTTGCCTCTACCACCCCCTGCTGGTAGACACTAACAGGGAACAACTGGAACAGCTGGAAAAGCAGAAATGCCATTTGTGGGGTGCCAGCCTCAGCATCAAAACATCAGGGTATGGGAGAGTGGGTTTGGGGCTGAGAGGCCGGAATAACAACTAGTATAAAGTGTCAGAGAGGACCTCTTCACACAGCACATGTGCCACCTCTCTCTCTCACACCCTCGCCCTCCCCCTTTTCCTTCCTCTCCCCTCTCCCTCCCTCTCTGGGACACCAAAATGAGAGCTTCTTTTCCAAGGGCCTGTGCTGCGTATTCCCTGTGCTGTACCTGGGAGAGTCTTCCTTGACTAAAACCTGAGAAGTGGCAGGGCAGTGCTACGTGTGCAGCAGCTTCAGCCCTATTTCAGGGAGAGGCTGGATGGAAAGCTTGCTAATCCAGTTGGGCATGCAAATAAGGGTCCCACATCCCTCCTTTTGTCATCTTAGTCACTCTGGGCTGCACTCTTCTTTCTTCAGAAAGGTAACAGGGTTTCTTTTATGGCACCTGTCACCTTCTGCTTTGATTTTCTTTCCTTTTTTTTTTATTTTTATGCATTTGGTACAGGGTCTCACAATGCAGCTTGGACTTGTAGTGATCCTCCTGCTTCAGCCTCTCCAGTGCTGGGCTGACAGGCACGCACCACCATGCCCAGTCTCAGTGGGCCACTTGGTGCAGCTGGGTGGGGAGGTCGTCACTCCTGTGCTTGCCTAGACAGGTGCTTGGGCAACTGAACTATCTCCATGGCCTACCTTGTACTTTGAATGAGAATTCTTTACATATATCTTAACTCCCTGATCTAAATTCCTTTATGAAGCAAGATAGTGGCTGATTTGTCCCTGATTACCTTCCTAAATGATCCCCAAAGCTTAGCATAAAAATTTTATGTAGTTGGCATGCAATAGTTAATCCATCAATTAACAATGAATTTGACCCCAAGTGATTCTTGTGTTTCTGAGGAAGCAGGACAGAGCAACAAGAGAATCCAACCATAATGCAAGTTGCTGCAAATTTGTGGATTGGATAGAAGTCAATCTAATAGATACTTGAACGTTCTTGTGCAAAGTAGGGTCACTCTTTGTGCCGATGTTAGAAGGTTGAATCACAGGCATCATGAAAACCTGCAGTTATTTCAGTACTGGCTATTCACCTCTAGTGAGCAGACAGGGCTCACCTTGGGGCCTTCCCCAGAATCTCTTCATGTTTTGCTTAAAATTCTCCAGTTCATTTCTAAGACTCTAACTTGAAACTCTGGCAGATATCTTGGAGAGATGAAGGCCCACTTGATATTTCTGCCCAACTAAATATCTCCAGGTTTAGTAGCATACATCAATAATCATTTTACTATATTTATAGGTTGTATGGGTCAAATATCTAGGCTTACTTGAGAACATTTTGGAAGATCCCAGGCAGGGAAGATTTTCAGGGGAGACCTAGAATAATCCAGAGCATCATTTATAGACATACCCACTGATTGGTGCTGACCATCCACTCAGGCCACAGCTGAGGGTGTCCACTAGAGCCCCTCCTTTACCTCTCTAGTATAGTAGAGAGGTTTTTTTGGTGGTGGCTCAAAACTCAGCGTCTTAGGACATACGGTAGATGGTTTCATGCGCTGCCTCAGATGTCATGAGCTGATGCTCCTGCCTCATTCTGTTGGTTGTTAAGTCACAGACTCCCTTATGTATAGGAGGAGGGCTTCATGAGTGTCAATATGATCATCTAAGTAAAGAACATGGGATGGGAGCCATTGCCGTGCACCATTTTGGAAAACACAATCTGCTGTATATTTTTCAGATGGGAATTCTGAGGGCCAAAGAATTTGGGCAGCAGCTTGTAAAGGTCTTTCAGCTGGTTCTGGATTTCTCAGGGATGCCAGGAGTATTTGTTTGCTCGGGCTCCCAAAACAAAGCACCACAGAATGATTTAAAAGGAATTTGTAATCTCATGATTCTGGAGGCTACATATCCACAAATTGTCAGCAGAATGATTCTGGGAGAAAATATTTTCCTGCCTAGCGTTACCTCCTGGCAGCCCTCAGTGACCCGCGCAATGGCTTGTACATGCATTGAATCACACAGTGTTCTTACCGTGTGTTAGTTTGTCATCCCCCTGTGTGTCTCTGACTCTGTGTCCAACTTGCTCTTTACTTTAAAGCTAGAGAGGCTATAAGGATTGAGGACTGTCCAGATGAACTCAATTGTTTAACTACATCTGTAAAGACACTCACTACAAATAAATTCACATTATGAGGAACAGAGGACATGGAATTCAACTTTTTTTTTTTCAAGAGGGTTGGGGAAGAGGAACACCATTTAATCCAAAATATCACCCTTTGGGAAACCCATAGGACAGGGAGACTTTAGAGATTTGTCCTGGGTAAGGGGAACCCAGGTAGAAGCTATGAAGGGGAAATTTCTGTGCAAGGTAAACTTGGCCAAGGCTCTGAAGGCATTTCACAAAAAAGGGATATCATTTGAGCATGGTACCTTGATGTCACTGAAGCATTGATGGCTGGACCAATTAAATGCCCTCAGAGAGACCTGGGTGGCTCTAGTGGTACATCAGATGTTGGAGCTATTCCCAGTCTCCCATGTCTGAGGGGCAATGATGATGAAAAGGTAGGAACAGTGAGGGCTGGGTGGGGCTGGAGCGACTGACACTCACTCCGCTGATGAGCAGTGAGGCAGGGAGAGGACATGAATGAATGGAAACCTGCTCTGTCACCCTGGCTTTGAATTTTGAAAGGTAGCTTTCCTTCCATTGGAACTGGGATGTGAAGCATTGTAAGGGCAACAGTAATAGGGCCCAAGGGATTTGAACAAAGCTGAAGAGAGCTCTGGATCTGAGAGAAACTGTAAATTACTTTATCTGTCCTTCCTTTCAGAATTTGGAGGAATAGAGGTCAACACCAATAAAAGCATCAGAGGAAGCAATAGTTGTTAGCATTTATTGAGGGGCTTCCTTGGCCCACAGCCTGTGCTGAAAGAGTATACATCCCAGAGTGGGGTCTGAGGAGATGGCTCAGTGGAATAAGTGCTTCCCTGGCAAATGCAAGGGCCTGAGTTCAATCCCCAGTTCTGAAAAAAAAAGAGTATCCAGAATAATCTCATACACATGTCATCCCAGGGTGGCTTGCTCATACTCTATCTCATCTGCTTAAAGTCTTTTACTCCCTGAGACTGCACCTTTTGGTTGAGAGCTGCCTTTGGGCAGCTTTTCTTGCAATGAGGAGTGCAGGAAGTGCCCAGGAATTCACATCTTCTTGGGGCAAGTGAAAATCTGCATGGCGCTAAATGCAGAGCTACTTTGCTCCCCTGCAGTTTGCTGACTCTTTTCTCCAGAGAAGTCCTGTGGGATGAAGCAGAAGTTACCCTCCTGAAAACCTAACTGGCTGTCCCAGTCCTGCTTACCCTCCTATCCCTCCCTGACTCCATATCCCATTCCTCTATGTTCTTCCAAATAATACATCCTAATAAATAATTTTCATACACATTCTGACCTCAAGATTTGCATTTGCTTCAGGGGGCCCAACCTAAGGCAACATCTTGTGCATTCTTCATCAACTCACAGGACAGGCAGGATCAATTCCATTTCATAGGCGTGTAAGCCTGGCCTTGGGCGGACCTGTCCCAAATCACATACTCAATTGCTAGCTGTCTTGGCTGCCATGTCAGTCTTCTGTTATTCTAGATTGTCTCAAAAGCATAACTTTTTTTTTTTGCTTCCTTTCCTACTGATTAATTACCTTGGATATCCGCAAATTCTCTGACTTTATGATATCTTCAATGCTGATAGAATAGTTACTACATGCTGATCCAGATGTGCTTTTCACCAATTATTGCATCTGATGCATAACAAAACTGTTCCAAAATTTAGTAACAAAAAATTGTTTCATGACCATAGATTCTATGGGTTCGGAATTCAGATCAACACAGTAGAGATCTCTATCCACTATGTTTGAAGCCTCAGTGGGGATAACTCAAAGGGTTTGTAGCAGATTTGCAGGGGTCTCCTCATGACCCCTCCAGTGGCTA
>PVKA01048075.1:0-13961 GCA_004027165.1 Ctenomys sociabilis
GAATTTGGTTCTTTTTTGTCTAGGTTAGTTAGCATTCAATTTTTTAGTGTTCCTCTATCATCTCTCTTTTTTTTTTTTCTTCTTTTTTGTAGAACCGGGGATTGAATTCAGGCCCTTGCACTTGCCAGGGAAGTGCTTATTCTACTAAGCCATCTCCTGGCCCCTCTATAATCCTTTTCACTTCTAAAATATCAGGAGTGATGCCTCCTCATTCATTTTCAATAATTTGAATATTCTTTTATTTTTTCCCCTTGTGTGGTTCAGCTAAAATTTTGTCTTCTTTTTTTTTTAAGACAGAATATCCCTGCGTAACTCAGGCTACCGCTGTACTTGATCTATAGCCCACACTGGCCTCAAATTTAAGATCCTCCTATCTTAGCTTCCTGGTACTGGGACCACAGGAATATGCCACCGCATCCAGCTACTTTTTTTTTGTTTGTTTGTTTGGTGGCTCAGGCTGCCTTAAGAGGATCGGTAAGGCAGATGGAGCTGGGGATTGAACTGTGGTATCCTGCTCCTCTCTGCCTTTGCATGAGCAGGTGCTTAAACACCTGAGCTAAGGGCAGGCCTCCTACTTTTTTGAATTGTTTAAAAAAAGATTTTTTTTTTTTTGAGACAGGGTCTCACTATGTAGCCCAAGCTGGCCTCATGCCTCAGTCTCCTGAGTTCCGGGATTACAGGTGTATGCCAGCTGTTATGGTTTGTGTCTAGTTGTCCCCCCAAAGCCTCATGTAGTCATGGGGTGGGGACGTCTAGAGTTTGTGATTAACTCATGATCCACTGGGATTATGTGTCATTCAAGGCTGGGATTATGAGTTTTAGTACAGCTGGGATTATGGGTGTGAGTACTTCCCCCAGTCTAGGGGCAGAGAGCCTGCATGTACTATAAGAGACAGAGAGACAGACTTTCTCTTTGTTGTTGCTGTTCTGCCGCCATGAACTGCTGCTCTCTGCCGTGTGCCCCTCTGCCTTGAAGCCAGCTGAATATGGACTGAAACCTCCAGTAATAAGCCTTTCCTTCCTTCATTTTGGTGTTGGGTATTTGTCCCAGCAATGAGAGAAGAGTAACTAAGACACCACCATATCTAGATTTGTTGGTTTCTTTCTGTAGTAATTTTCTATTCTGTTCTGCCTTTCTAAATCTCTTAATGGTATTTTGAATGAACACAACTTTTTTAGGGTTTTGTTTTGTTTTGTTTTTTGTGCAGGGTCTCACTACACAGCCCACACTCAGTGATCCTCCTGATTTCCATTTGGTTATATGACCCATCTGAAATTGATCTGGATAAGTGTGTAAGGTAGGATCAAGATTCCTTTTTTCCCAAATTAAGATATATTATGTACATATACCAGCTTCCCAAAAGAATGTAAGCATTATGTAATACCAACGTATACATAGAAGAATACTATGAGGCATTTAAAATGATTAAGAGGGGAGATGGTCCAGTGGGATAAGCACTTCTCTGGCAAGGGCAAGGGCCTGAGTTCAAATTGCTGGTTCTGCAAATAAATAAATATAAATAAAATAAAATGATTAAAAGGAGGGGCCAGGGACATAGCTCAGCAGAATAAGTGGTTGCCTGGTAAGTGCAAGGGTGGACCTGAATTCAATCCCCGGTTCTGCCAAAAATAAATAATAAAATAAAATAAAATGATTAAAAGGGCTGGCCAAATAGCTCAGCAGATTAAAGTGCCTGCAGGCAGGGCCAGGTTCCATCCATGGATCGAACCTGGCCCTTGCTGTGCTGGCCCCACCCCCGGGGTGCGCTGAGATAACAATTGAGACCAGGCCTGTGGCCGCACACCTGTAATCCCAGCACTCCTGAGGCTGAAAACAGGTGGATCACTAGGAGTCTGATCTGTGTAGTGAGACACTGTACCAAAAAGGAATCTCAGCCAGGGATGTAGGTCAGGAGCACATCCTCTGCCTGGCAAGCACAAGGTCCTGAGTTTAATTCTCAGTACCAAAAAGAAAAGAAGGAGAGAGAGAGAGAGAGAGAGAGAGAGAGAGAGAGAGAGAGAGAGAAAGAGCGATCTCAGCCCACCTGGTCTGACCTCAACCCTAGCTGTTCCTGCCTCTCCTGTCCTCTCCTGTGCGGCAGCCGCAGGCAGCCTATGACCACTGGGCCAAGCGCACTGGGAGTCTTTCTGACTGAATGTGTCATGAATATAAAGTGAAAACTGGGCTTTTGGAGATTTAATTGGGAAAGAAAGCAAGATACAATGTCCCATTAATAATTTTTATGGGGCCTGGGAGGTGGCTCAGTAGAATAAGTGCTTCCCTGACAAGCGCAAAGGCCTGAGTTCAATCCCCAGTTCTGCCAAAAAAAAAAAAAAATAATAATAATAATAATAATTTTATATCCAGATCTGGGGATATAGCTCAGTAGCTTAAGTACCTGCCTGGCAAGTGCAAGGTCCTGAGTTTGATCCCCAGTATAATAACAGCAACAACAATGATAATAATAATTTGGGGCCAGCGAAATAGCTCAGTGGACAAAGCATCGGCTTTGGCAAGTGCAGGGACCAGGCCTCAATCCCCAGTCCTGCATGTCATGTCAGTCCCCGGCCCAGGACGTGATGCACTGGCCACAGAGTCCAGGTGTGGTGGCGCATGCCTGTAATCCCAGTGGTAAGGAGGCTCAAAACAGGAGACTCAATACAAGCCTGACCTGTGTAATGAGACCCTACACCAAATACATAAAATGAAAAAATAATTATTATTATATGTTAATGATCATTACATATAATAATTATATTTGTTATTATTTTTTAGCAATTACATATTGAATTGATTAGAAGACGTGGTTCAATGCTGAGACTTGGGATTATACTGTTCCCAGGCATTTGCTTGTGTGTTTACTGTATGTACAACTGTGTGTCTCTAACAGAATGAAAATTACTGAATATGTCTTTTTTTTTTGTATTTTAGTACAGGGTCTACAGGGTCTCGACTCAGTGATCTGCCTATGTCCAAACTCCCAAGTGCTAGGGCCGGAGAGATGGCTCAGTGGAATAAACGCTTCTTCCCTGGCAAGTGCAAGGGCCTGAGTTCAATCCCTGGTTCAGAAAAAAAAAAAGCCTGCCAATGCTTTGCTACTTCAGAACGATAGGGAGCCACTGCAGGTTTCTGAGCCGGGAAATGAGGAGGCCAGAGCTGTGCTTTCAGGAAATAAACCCTGCCACAATGGGCAGATTGGATGGGTGTGGGAGAGACTGAAGGCGGGGAGAACAAATAGCGTCTATTTCAAGAAGTAACAGGCACATCTGTGTATGTTAGCTTTTAAATTCCTGTTCAAAATAGCTTTCTCACTGTCAAGTTTTCGTTCTTTTTCTTTTTTTCAGTAGCTATTTGTGGGTGTACAGTAACCGAACAAAAATGTCTCCAGGAATCCTCTCAAGCCCACTGGATGGGCGCACACAGCAGGGCCATTGTCTCAACTCTGTAGTCCTTTGTCCTGGGACACTGTCCGCTCCTCAGAGAATTCCTGGCAAAGATGAAGACAGATACACATCCCAGCCTCACATTTATGAGAAGCAGGTAGCAAGAAGTTACGAAATCTTCTTGGTCTGATGACAGCCTGAGTCTTAAGCACGGAGGGGTCCTTCCTGGTTCTAATTTCATCTCTCGAATGAATTTCTCCTGGGCTCCAGCGCTCTTACATTGTGCCTTAACATATCTCAGAGAAGTATTGTTACAGGCAACTAAATTAGATAGAAATATCATAGGCCAGGACCTCAAGGAGACAATATGGAAGACAAGGTGATTTTGCAACTTTGGAAGAGATTGAAACTCCTGTCACAGTTCAGACCTCAAGACAAAAGAGGAAACATGAAACCGGGAACTTCCCTAGCAATGGGCATCAGGGGTTGATGTTCTAAACAGGTATCAATTACCTTGAAAGAGCCAGGAAAAAGAGGCCTGCACTGAGATAGCTCAGCAGTCTCAGCGCCTGCCTAGGCGAGTGCAGGGACCAGGATTCGATTCTAGGCACCATATACTGAGTTGGCCCTGCCCCTGGGTGCACTGAGCCAGTCACCAAGACTGGGTGTAGTGCTGCAGGCTTATAATTCCAGTACTGAGGAAGCTGAGGCAGCAGGACCACTAGGAGTCTGAGCTGCATAATGAGAGCCTATACCAAAGGCATGAAAAAAGAGCCAGAAAGAGTCACTAACCCAATCCCCAATAGGAGGAGATCCTGTCCTGTATTCACACCTACTTGCTACAGGACTCACTTCCTCATTTGGTCCTGGATGTAATCAATTTTACCTGAGCAATGGTGCTTGTAATCTTATTGGTTGACCATAGTTTTGTCCCACCTCCTGCCCAAATTTCGAGTTCCCATGCTCTGTACCTTACTTAGACCTGCCTCACCACATGGTTTTACTCTGTAAAAATCCCTCAAAACAGATTTCCAAGGAACCCACTGAGGTCCCCCATCTATCCCTCCCTCAGACAGGAGCTTTCTTTCCCCTAATAAATAGATTCTGCTCTTAACCATTTGTTCCTAAAATTCATTCTTTTTTTTTTTTCCGGTGGAACCAGGGATTGAACTCAGGTCCTTGAGCTTGCCAGGGAAGCACTTATTCCACTGAGCCATCTCCCCGACCCTAGTTTAGGAATTTTTTTTTTTTTTTCTAAAATTCATTCTTCAGTGTTAGAGAACACGAACTCATCCCAGGTATCTTTCGGGTTGGGAGTTGCCTTCCCTGTATCAGTGTCACAGTTTTTGTCCAGCTTTACACACTCACTAGGAATGAAGAGATTTTTAAAAACACCATTAATGATACGAATATTTACAGCTTTGAACCATAGGACTTATGAATAAATAGGCAGTTTGTTCTGCACAATGAAGGACAGGTGGGTCTTGTAGGCCCCCTTCCAGGTGAGGTGGAAGCCTAAGGGTGGGGAAAGCCCGGGTGGGGAGGGGCTGATGTAGGGGGAGCCCTGGCAGCCTCCTCAAACTCTTTCCTTCTTCTCCATCTCATCAACCAGCCTAAGTTAAGTCACTGTCACCTCTGCATGCACCAGGACAGCCTCCTCAGAACTCTCCTAGCTTGTCTAGATTTGCCTCTGAACGATGCTATGTTGATCCTCTAAAATCAAGGGACAGCAGAGCTGTACTCCCAGGGTCACCGGGTAGCTCCTTCTAAAAGTGGTTCATATGTCTCCTGCAGCAGTTAAGAGTCCAGGTTCTGAGCCGGGCGTGGTGGTGCATGTCTGTAATCCCAGCCCTCGGGAGGCTGAGGCAGGAGGATTGTTGTGAGCTCGTAGACCAGCCTGAACTACAAAGTGAGCTTAAGGAACTGCATAGTGAGACACTGTCTCAAAAAGACAAAAAAGAGTCCAGGTTCTTCTTGTCTCAAATGAACAATTGGAGAAAAGGAGCAAAAAGCAGCAGCAAAATTTATTTGAAAAAAAAAGTCAAGAGGGAGGAAGAAACTGGTTCTTCAGAGTGAGCTCAGGCAGAGAACAAGAGGAAAAAGCAAGATAGAAGCATAACCCGGAGAGAACGGGCTATGCTGAGGGAAGCTAGGAGAGCAAGCTCTCTTCTTGATGTTTGTGTTCCTTTTATCCTGTCCAGATCTGAAGGAAACTTGCGAGAACTTCTATGTATGGGTCCTCAGCGGCAGTGCTGGGGTCCCGAGTCTCAGGCTGACCTCAGGCTGTCCTATTGAAATCCTGCATTCTCAGGAGAAGTCCCTGTGCAGGACTTCGGGAACTGTTCTCTGCTTGAGTTCCAGGGTCTTGTAATTGACAGGTCACACCCACTTCCCCAGACAGCTTTGCCGCTCCCTAATCTACCTCATCAGCATTCAGAAAGCTGAGATAGAAGGATCACCGCAGGTTTGAGATCTTCCTGGCTTAAATAGTGAGTTCTAGACCAGACTGAACTACATAATGAGACCCTGTCTAAACAAAAGCCAAGCAACATCATTTCATTCTGGTGAAAAGTTTCTGTTGGGGGTCTCGTTTTATTCTGGGCAAAATCCTAAGCAGTGCCAGTGGGGAAGATAGGGGAGGCGAACTCTTGTGGGGTTTCTCCCAGCAGGCCCTGCCTCACCTCTTAGACTCATTCCACTGACTACACATACTAACCTCCTCCTCCTCCATGTCTCCTTGAATATCCAAACGTCCTCCTGAGGCCTCGTGGTGGATCTGATGGCTGGATCCAGGATCTTATGTGCAGCAGGCAAGGAAGTGCAAGCGTCCATTCAATGGTAAAAGAAAAAGCAGCTACGTTCATTGAAGATAATGGGAAGATATGGGGCTCAGGGCACGTCTGTGCCAACAGGAACACAGAGGTGGCACAAACAAAAGTGGCACTGGGACACCAGGAAGCTAAAGAGCACACAGATAAATCAGGCCTATGAATTTTAAAAGAATGCAACCGGCCCCTGTTATCTCTCACTGGACCTCGAGATGATATTGGGAGAAATTACTGACAGGGTGCTGAGTCAGCTCAGGGGCTTCCAACTTGCAAGCCTGTTCCAGAATCCACTCTGATAAATTATATACATGAGATATAGTCCATATGTATGAACCTTTAATGAGGTGGGGAGTTATTGAAGGTCAGGCCACAAGATCTAGCAGGTTTGAGCTCTGGCCTGGAGCTACAGAGATTTCTTGTTATTTTCAGATTCTGCTAGAACAATGGAAGGAGGAAGGGCCTTGGAGTTTTGCCCAAATTCAAGGAGGTGGAGGAGGCGTGCTCTCTGGCCCAGTTGTGCTACCTGTACTACTGCACAGGAGGACCTTTGCACCCACAATTCTCTTTGCCTGGAATTCCCTCTGGCTTAGACCCATAATCTTCTTATTCCTCTTAAAGCAAACCTAGGCTCTAATTTCACTTTCTCAGGGAGGGCTGGCAAATACCACACACAGCTTCTTTTCTGGCTGAATGTATATTAAATCAAACCATGTTCCTGGACATAACTCAGCTCATTGCTGCCGACCGCTGTATAACAATCCTGCCACATTTTTCTCACCCACCCCCTTAGTGGTGGACATGAGGGGGGAAATGAGGGCGTGGCCACGAACCCAGCAGCCACAGAGATTCAGGGCATGTGTGCAGAACGGGTCTCAAGCCCTGTTTGTCATTTTGAGACAGAGTCTCACTAGGTGGTTCAGGTTGGTCTTGAACTCTCTCATGTAGCCCAAACTGGCCCTAGATTCTTCTGCCTCAGTCTCCCAAAAGCTGGGATTATAGGTGTGCAACACCATGCCTGGTTTGAAAGGTAATTGTAACTATTTCAAGGGCTGGCCAGATAGCTCAGCAGACTAACGTGCCTGCTCAGGCAGAGTGCAGTGGCTGGGATTCGATTCCTGGGCCTGGGGTCCTGGTACCGCCCCCAAGGCAGAGAGCTGAGATCTCAACTGAGACAGGGAATGGTTGCACATGTCTATAATCCCAGCTCTTGGGTGGCTGGAAACAGAGCACTAAAGTCTGATCTGTGTAGTGAGAACCTGAACACCCTACAGAACCTTCCCTAAAACACAAAACAATTTCCAGGAGTGGGTATGCAGACCAGACTTACATATCTTTTTTTTTTTTTTTTTGTCTTTTTGAGACAGGGTCTCACTACACAGTTCAGGCTGGCCTTAAGCTCGCTTTGTAGCTCAGGCTGGTCTCAAACTCACAACAATCCTCCTGCCTCAGCCTCCTGAGTGCTGGGATTACAGGCATGTGCAACCATGCCCAGCACGCCGGGCACTGATTTACATATCTTGAAAGAGACTAAGTGGCACTCTTTGGAGCTAAGTATGTCTTCTAAATAGTGGAGGCAGAAGGCTGGTCAGGGCCTTAATCTGCCCTGCTATAGATGTCTACCTAGGGCAGTTTTCCCCATTCTGTTTGTGACCCTTGAAGCATGGTTAGCTACAGGCCTTCCTTTTCAGAGTCTTGGTTAGCGTATCTGTGAGAACAGTGGTGGGCCTGGCAAGGTGTTCTGGAAAGAAGTCCTGAGAGAGGCCATCCTCTGGGGACTGGGGCTACGCCTATTGTTTAATACCTGTTCTCATTTAAAGCTATTATTAAACTCCTCAGGGTTGGGGGCTGGGGAGATAGCTCAGTAGAATAGGCCTGAGTTCAATCCCCAGTCCCTCCAAAAGAAAAAAAAAGATTGTGATAATTGTTTTAGGGCCAGGGAGATGGCTCAGTGGAATAAGTGTTTCCCTGGCAAGCACAAGGGCCTGGGTTCAATCCCCGGTTCTGCCAAAATAAATAAATAAATAAAAATAAAAAATAAAATAAACTCCTAAGGGTCCCTAGGAGTGTTTTATCAGTGAACCCAGTCTCAAAAACAGTCAGCAGCTGGATGTGGTGGTGCACGCCTATATTCCCAGCACTCAGGAGGCTGATGCAGGAGGATCACTGTGAGTTTGAAACCAACCTGGGCTACATGAACATGTTCAAGGTCATGCACTACATAATGGGATTCTGTAAGAACAACCACCACCAAAAAGAAAAAAAAAAAAAAACAGCAGCATGCTTGAGAGGAGAGAGAAACTATTCTCAGTTCTGCCTAAGGGTCGAAACGCAGATAAACTTGGACTAAATCTTTCATAATTTTTTGAGTTTCAGGATTAAATCTAGACCAGTTTTTTGGATATGTCACTGAGATAAGTGAAGGCCAGCATCAGTCCTGAAGGGGGACTTGTTTTTAAAACACAAGCAAGCCGGACGTGGTGGTGCATGCCTATAATCCCAGCACTCGGGAGGCTGAGGCAGGAGGATTGTTGTGAGTTCGAGACCACCCTGAGCTACAAAGTGAGCTTAAGGCCAGCCTGAACTGTATAGTGAGACCCTGTCTCAAAAAAAAAAAAAAAAAAAAAGACAAAAATAAATAAATAAATAAAACACAAGCAAACTGAGGAGGAGGAGGAGGGAGGGTCAGGAGGATCAGCCTGATGCTCAAACTTCAGCTAAACGAGCTTCCAGAATTTATATATATATATTGGCAGAACCTGGGATTGAACTCAGGCCCTTGCGCTTGCCAGGGAAGCACTTATTCCACCGAGCCATCTCCCTGGCCCTGAGCTTCCAGAATTTATAACACATAATTGCCTAAAGGCCAGGACTGCCGCCTTCGCATATCAGAGGGACTTATTCTCAGGACCGTGCAGGATTGCCATTGCTTTGTGATGTGTGAAGATGAAAATGTATAAACCCCCTCGTGGGATCTTGGATCTTGGCCAGTAAGTTTTGCATGATGACTAGACTTACTTAAAAAAAAAAAATAGCTTTGAAATTTCAGTTCACAAAACAGAGGTTCCCTCAACACTGGACTGGGAACATTTGACAGCTTGATTAAACTTTATGTGAGGCTGCCAGATGACACATACAGCCAAAGTGGGGGGGAAAGAGCTCTATTACCTCCAGGGACAGGTATTAGTAGAGAAGAAGTCTCAGTCATAGAACAGAGAGGTTGGGGCCAGGGAGATGACTCAGTGGAATAAGTGCTTCCCCGGCAAGCTCAAGGGCCTGAGTTCAATCCCCAGTTCCACCGAAAAAAAAGAACAAAGAAGTCATCAGGACATATTTGGTTTTCTGTCTAGTCACCTAGATAATTTCCCTCCCTGGCTAGAATCTATTGAACATACTTTGAAAAAATGTATGGCTGCGTATTTATAACACACTTAATATAATCACAGATTAGTCTATGACCATTGTCTCTCATTAGAAGCCAGTTTTCTTTTTTCAGAACTGAGGATAGAAGTCAATTTTTGATTTAGGTATAACATTACATCTCCAATCTAGTTTTAGGTATGGATAAGTGCTCTAAGGAACTCGATGTACTTTATCAGGGTCACCTGAAAACTTTCCTAGGTCTTATTTGATGTGCCTTAGATCACTGAGAGGAAAGGACACATGAGCACATTGTAGTTTTTTTTTTTGTTTTTTTTTTTTTTTGGCCGGCTCAGCCTGGCCGGAGAGCAGGGCTGGCACAGCATATGGTACCAGAGATCGAACTGCAGTCCCTGTGTTTGCCTAAGCTTGCCCTAAGCAGGTGCTTTAGACTTGTTGAAGTAGGTGCTTGTATGGCTTATAAATAAATATATTTTGAATACAAATAAGAATTATTTTTTAAAGCAAAGGAAGTCTGAACATAGGCAGGCCGTGCATGGGTGCAGGAAAATATTAAAGCACTCTCAATACATGAGGGTTGAGCATTTTCCAGTACTTAAGAATACATTTCAAGGGCTGGGGAGTTGGCTCAGTGGAATAAGCCTTCCTTGACAAGTGCAAGGACCTGAGTTCAATCCCCAGTTCAGGCAAAAAAAAATAACACATTTCAGGTCTAGGGATATATCTCAGTGGCATAAGCATCTGTCTGGGAAGTGCAATGTCCCAAGTTTGATCCCCCAATACTCTGGTTTCTCTTCAGATCCTACAAATCTCTTCCCCTTTACCAAGTTTGATCCCCAATACAAAAGGAAAAAAGAAACAAAAAAAAAAAAAAAAAAGGGGAGTGAGACCCTGTCTCAAAAAAGACAAAAAAAAAAAAAAGGGGAGAAAATAATAATTTCTTTCTTTGGTACAGGGTCTACAGCAAGTAGACTGGACTTCTAGTAATTTTGATTTTCCTGTTTTCAGCCTCCCAAGCACCAGGATTACAGGCGCACGCCACAATGCCCAGTCTCAATCCTGTCTCAGCACACCCTGGGGGCTGAGCAAGCACAGCATGCAGGGGATTGAACCCCAGCTTTCTGTGCTCTGCCTAAGGGATAAGATTTTTTTTCAAAGGGATAAGATTTTTTTTTTTTTTTTTTTTTTTTTTTTTTTTTTGAGACCAGGTTTAACAATGCAATTCAGACTAGCCTTGGGCTCACTTTGTAGCCCAGGCTGCTCTCTATCTTGCTCCAATCCTCTTGCTTCAGCTTTTCAAGTGCTGGGAAGCACTGATTGCAAAACCAGTAGTGATCATGAGATCTAAAACACTGCTTGCTAATTACTTGAGAATGAAACAAATACATCAAAGGGAGTCACTGAGCCGGTGAGTTGGCTCAGTAGAATAAGCGCTTCCCTGGCAAGTGCAGTGGTCTGAGTTCAATCCCCAGTTCCGCCAAAAAAAAAAAAAAAAAGACAATTTCTAGCGCAAGTAAATGGCTTGGAGAAAATTTTCTCTGAGCTCTAGGGTGAAGCAATTTCTAAGGCAACTGCTGAGGAGCGGTGTGATATGGTACAAAATAGGCAATAGCCAATACACTGGCACAAAAATAAATTGAGAATCCGTCTGAAGCCTTGTGGGGAGACCCACAGCTGCCTTACAGACAGGATAATCTTTAAACAAGGGCCAGAGCTGAGACTATCAACCAGTCTGTCAAGTTCTAGTGCCTTTAGGGCTGGCCAAATAGCTCAGCGGATTAAAGTACCTGCAAGTAGGCACAGGGGCCAGGAGTTAGATCCCTAGGACTGCTGTGTGCTGGCCCCAGCCCCAGGGCACACTAAAATGACATTGAGACTGGGCATTTTGGTGTACGCCTGTAATCCCAGCACCTGGGAGGCTGATGCAGGAGGATCACTACACATCCAATCTACGTAGTGAGACCCTGTGGACCCTGCACTAAAATAAAAAAAAATAAAAAAAATAAAAAAAAAACATAAAGTCCCTGTTTCAAAGAACAGTCACATCTGAAGGTACTATTGATTAGGAATTTGACATGGGAATGGGATGTGTTCGACAGGATTCAGCCCATAACCTGCTAATTATTATTATTATTATTTTTTTTTTTTTTTTGTCTTTTTGAGACAGGGTCTCTCTTTGCAGTTCAGGCTGGCCTTAAGCTCGCTTTATAGCTCAAGCTGGTCTTGAACTCACAACAATCCTCCTGCCTCAGCCTCCCGAGTGCTAGGATTACAGGCATGCGCCACCATGCCCGGCTAACCTGCTAATTATTGTGAGTATATTAGCTATTGTGTTTAAAGCATTAATACAAAGATGTATATAATACGCACCCACTCATGCTATCTGTTTATTACAAGATCTGTAGAAAAGAAAGATACTAGTGGGGTGTGGCAGTGTACCCCTGCAATCCTCAGGAGACTGAGTTTTGGGCCAGCCTCTGCTACAAAGTGAGTACAAGGCCAGCCTGAAATGTGTCAAGACCCTGCCTCAAAAAAAAAAAAAAGAAGGAAGAGGAGGAGAAGGAAGAGGAGGAGGAGGAGGAGGAGGAGAAGAAGAAGAAAAGATACTGTCATCTAAATCTAAGAAGAAAAGTGACAGGAAGAGGGTTCCAATACTGGTTTCCCCAACCCATTTGAATGGGGGGGGCAGGGGCCCTGAGGGCCTGAGTTCAATCTCAGGTTCTGATCCCCCCCTCTTTGAAAAAAGAAACAAAGTTGATGGTTGCTACAGTTCTTTCCTGTTGTTGGCCTCCTGGCTACACTGTAAACACTCTGAGGACCTTAAACTTCTCATCTGTTACTGAGAACAGCAAGAACATGCTGACCATATAGTGAGATTGAACTCAGGCCCTTGCGCTTGCCAGGGAAGCACTTATTCCACTGAGCCACCTTCCTGGCCCCTAAACATATATTCGTGTGGAAGTTTACTTATTTCTAGTAAGTCCTGTCCCATCAGAAGCACATAGTCCTTAGGGAGAGATCGCCATCTAGTGACTTCTGTCATTAAAATCCTGGAAAGTGTCAGATTCAAAACCCCTATTTTGTCCCTTCTAGGCCTTATCAATTTGATTTTTATATATGTGAAAACAACTAGAAATAATCTTATAGGGTGACAGATTTGTGTGTTAGTGATACATACAATTAAGCTTTTATTCATATTTCATTGGCCTTTATATAGTTAAACTGTGAATTTGATTACTTATACAAAGGAAAAACAGTGAAAGTATTTTGGATTTTTTTTTTTTTTTTTTTTTTTTTTTTTTTTTTTTTTTTTGTATTTAGCACAAGGTCTACAGGGTCTCACTACACAGACTGAACTCATAGTGATCCTCTTGTTTTCAGCCTCCCAAATGCTGGGATTACAAGTGCGGGCCACCATGCCCACCCAATCTCAATTGCTGTCTCAGTGTTCCCCTGGGGCAGGGCTGGCACAGCAAGCCAAGCATCGAACCCCAGTCCTCGCGTGTGCCTAAGCGGGCCCTTTAATCTGCTGAGCTACCTGGCTGGCTCTTGGAATTTATCACTGATATTAGAGTAACTGGAGAAATCCATAAGAAATTCAGGAAGCATGTAACATTTATTTAGCAGGGCATGTTGGTGCAGCAGCCTATAATCCCAGCACTCAGGAGGCTAAAGCAGAAGGACTTCTTAGAGTAGGCATCCAACCTGGGCTTCCGCAGTGATGAGTTCAAGTCTGGCCTGAGCTACAGGGGCTGAGGAGTTGGCTTAGTGGAATAAGTGCTTCCTTGGCAAGGTCAAGGGCCTGAGTTCAATCCCCAGTTCTGGAAAAAAAAAAAAAAAAAAAAGACTGCGCTACATAGTAGTAGAACTCTGGGGAAAAAAAAAAAAGAGGAAGAGGGAAAAGAGGAGGAGGAGGAGGAGGAAGCAAATGAAGTTGGGTGTGCCATGGAAGTGCTTATTCCACTGAGCCACTCCCTAGCATTTGGGAGGCTAAGGCAGAATGAAGAACTCAAGGTCAGTCTGGGCTACATAAGATCCTGTTACAAAACCAAATGAAGACTCAAACCTTCTTTTTTATTTTTTTTATTTTTTGATTTTTGAGATAGCTTCCTTCCAGAGTGCTGAGATTACAGGCATGAGCCACCATGCCCAGGTTTTTCACTTGTTAACCCTAAAAATCACTCATTAGGGAAGTCACACAGCTCAACAATGTATTAGCTGTCTCCCATGAATTTTTCTTTTTTTTTTTTAATAACTTTTTAAAAATAAAAACTCTACATTTATTGGCCTTCAGCAAAATCATAAGGGTAGTCAAAACAATATGAACAAATGGGCAAACCACTTAAACAACTGCCTTTTTTACGTATACGT